>PVYJ01006832.1:0-10216 GCA_002995095.1 Rhizopogon sp. AM-2018a | reverse complement strand
AGGTTCTACAAAAAAAAAAATCAGTACACTATCAAGCTAAACAGCCAGTAGCTTACCAGTGAATTCACTAGCAGTTCCCAGGTATTCCACGACCGCCTTGAGAAGTAACCGCCCTTGGCGCCTCAAGTTCAGATCAAATTGACTAGTCGATCCATGCCCGGGGGCAAAGACGCTGGCCCGCAAAACCTCTGCGTCCGTCTGAGGCTTGACCGCTTGACTCCAGTGTCTGTTTCCTAAACACCGCGCTGCGAGGCCCAACACAGCCCCATGAATGCCACCAAACCCAGAATTTGCGGACATCTTAAGAACACCGTCTGTCGTTAGTGACCTCGTAAACGTGAGTTGTGCTGGCGCAATCGCTCACCAGCTCAGATTTTGGAACGAGCGTTAGTACGCTTCTGCTCAGTGACACGACAAGGTGGATTTCTTGGATGATCGACAGCCCGATCTCATCAGAATCGTTCTTCAGGAGAATGATGATCGTCTCTCGATGGCTCGATAAAAAGTCAAGTGCCTGATGGCAGGTCAATACTTATCCGCAAGACAAGTAAAAAAAGTGGCTTGCCTGACTACTTGCTGTCGCGTGCTGGATTCCTAATGTTGTCAGCATTGCAGCAACGAGTTGAAGTGCCGGCATGAAGAGCTGATGGTATCGCTGGATGGCCGAAGGCAGGAAAGAGTCTTGGTCTAAACGAATACTCAGCACATCAAACAACACCGAAAAAAAAGCACATACCCATGAAAGACTGGTCCGCTTCTGGTCTCGTGTCCAAGAACTCGCATTGACTCAGGACTGGGAAAATCCGGGCTTCCAGCAGCCTCTCTGCCCCCGGCCTCGTTTGTGCCATCCTTATCAGGAAGGACATCTTCGCCTCGTAAATGTACAGAGGATTTAGGTCATCTAGATGATCTCTTCAGATCCTTCAAATGCACCACCAAACTGTGTACGTACCTGGGTCTGGTTTCAGCACGTACTGCATTTGCAACTCCGCTTCCTTGAGTCCCTGAACAAAGTTCGACAAAATGCCATAGCGAACCAAAGATGTAAGGAGCATGCGAGACTTCTCCGAGCGGCACAGCTGAGCGAGGGAGTCCAGCAACATGAAAGCGACCGTCTTCCAAACTTCAGTGCCATCGATAGCATCACGAGATATGATCGTGACCAGTCTCTCGAGCACGCTTTTCAGCGTGGCCAGCGTACCGAGCTCCAGCGCCGAGGGGTTCGTTGCAGGCCAGATTGCAGGCGTCGGAGTCCCGCGATTGGATCGAGAATCACTTAGGGACAAATCTTCGCGTGATGAAAGCACCGAGAGAGACATTGACATTGACATCGACATCGACAACGAGTGCTTCCCGAATGTCTCCACTGACGTCTCTCCCGAAGGCCTCTGATCATTCCCACCAATAAGGTGAAGGTAGTTGATCAAAGAGGCATAAAGGTTGCCACGGACTAATTCGGAGCGGTTGTTGTCCAGGATACAATCAAGGATGCTGCGAAGAAGGGCATACAGTCTCTCTGCAGGCAAAGAGCCTGCATCAGTGTCCCCGCCGGCCGATTGAAGCATAACTTGGTGGCGTCGGTCCTCGCGCAGCTTCGTGATACAAGACAGCACAGCTTCTGAAAGCAGAACTGCAGTAGGCTCCTGGATATCAGACGAACGAATAGCAGTCGGTAACACATGCAACAAGTCGAAGAGCATGTTTTCACGCCTATCATGTGGAAGACGCTGGAAGCACTTGGTGAGTGTGATGTCCAAAAGTCTCCACCAAGCTTCGTATCCGGTGGCAACAGCGTAAGCGACCTCGCGACGATGGTTCTCGATCGCACAGCTCTCCAAGATGTACGAGGTTTCAGCGTTCAGTTTGTCAGCATGCGCGCTACTGGTGATTCGGCCTTGTGCATGAAGGGAACGGCGCGCGAGCGTCAGCAAGGACAGCAGTGCAGACCTGTCAACGACTTCACAGCCAGTGCCATCCACACGAATACAGGACTGGAGGTTCAGCTGACCAAGGAGCTCCAGTTCAACGGGATGAACAGCTAAACTGTCCGACCAGTCAAAGCTCAGAGACTGGACGGACTCGATAATGCGAAGATGCGATTGGCCCATCTCCTGGAATGGTTGCAAGGCGTCCACATCCCACTCGAGCGTTTCTTCGCCAAGTACTGCTTCTGAGCCGAATATGATTTGCAAAACCTCCAGAACGCCCTTGTGATGGCCCTTGCGGGTCAGGACGTGGAGATCAAGGGATACCAACTCCAGGATGCGAGAGCGTACACCCATGAACGACCGCAGAGCTGATACACTGGTGATGACACGACAGCCGTCATGATATAGTACCTCGATGCTTGGCTCATCACGCGTTTCCGGAGCTTTAGAAGGTATGGCTGCAAGATGGCGGGCGAAGAAGTCTTCTCGTGTGCGTAGATACCGCATGGTGCCTTCCGATGTTCGAGGATGAACACAGAGCTGGTGGATCACCTGGTAGTAGCGCTCTGCTAAAGCTGGGATAGAAATGAACAATGGATCTACTTGACGTGCAAGTCGGCGTTCACGTTCACGTTCCTTGCCTTTGCCATGCACTCTAGGGACGCCAGCATTGACAAGATCAAAGATGACGTGGGCACATGTTCTGCGCGCACCCAATGCATGTGGATCCTGAATCTGATGCTCGCTTTCTGGACCCCCGAATAGCAGGAAATGGCCGACAGTGGGATACGGTCGCGTTGGTCGTGTGTTCTGAATCAGCAATTCAAGGATAGCAAGTCGTATCGCCTGGTCGAGTGGTTCTTGTACTTCTCTATCAGGAGCGCCGGCACCGGTTATTTGTTCAGCCTGAGTTTCGCTGGCATCCACATCATCAAACGACTCGACGCTGAGTAATTGCCGGAAGCCGCTGAGGATACGATCCGAATCATTGCTACGCTCGACGAGGGTTGTTAGGTTGCTGACCGTCGACGATAGCTGCGTGACGATCTTGACGGCGAGGAGGACAAGTTCAGGGTGTGCAGGATATACGACATATGTGGCAATCGCAGGAATATACTGCGTGCCATATGACAGTGCTTGATCGAAACGGGTGTAATACGACCGAGCATGAGCGACGCCAACAAATTGCGAGCCGTCAAACTCCGTGAGGAGGGGCACGAGAACGTCGAGGAAGATGTCCTGGATTTCCAGAACGCGATGTACGATCCGCAAAACACGCACGATGGTATTCCTGAAGTGCGGTTCTTCATCAGCAAAGCCCTTCTCGAAACCTTCTACGCCATCGACGATGTACGACAAGATACTGGTTTGTAACAGCGAGTTCGTTAAGAGACGGTGCATGACATCATATCCGGGGTGCACGAGGAGAGGAATGATGGCCTCCCGCTTCAAGATAACATCTTCACCTGAAGAGACCAACAACTCCAGATCATAGCTTGCGAGTGCTCGTTCGACAAAGCACAAGCACAAGTCATTCATCTGCCATCTGTCTGAAGGTCGCCTGTACTCTCTCCGGGGAATGTTACCGAATACATTGTCAATCACGAAGGATGTGTAGGGTCCGATTCCAGGTAGTCTGTATGGTTGACCAAGGGCATCGGGAATAGTGTTCAATGGCTCGGAATCCGTGACAAGGTCCTTCAAGGAAAGACGTTTGGGAGTATGGATGAGGGTGCTGAGGAGTTTCAAGAACGGGATCGTGGAGGGATAGAGCTTGTGAATAGCTTCCACCTCATCCAACTCTACCTCGACGCCCTTGACAGGATGTAATATCCCTCCCCCGATACGGGAGGAACTTGCGCGAACATTTATAACCTCTAGCCTCTCCATCAACGTCCATACCGATCTGCATACTTCTACTCCAGCAACACCCGCACCAGGTTCACAAAATGCTGCGAGGGCATCAAAAACGGCTCCCTTCAGCTCCAAGGGTATCCCAAGCGGTATCAGTGAGACGAGTGTTGAAATAGCCCTGAAGTGCGTGTTTCCAGAAATCGCGAGGCGGACGGCGACTGAGCACGAAACCACCGTAGATAGAAGACGGAGGAATGCTTGAGCAAGCAATACATCATTGGGTCCAATCACAACCTGTCTCTGCTGCTGCTGGGATGCAGCTTGAGATTGAGCGAACTGAGACGACCCGAAGCCACCGAACGATGCTCCCAAGCTCTGCTGCGGGGGTGGGTGGGGTTTTGGGGAGGCTGACGAAGCTGCCCAAGATTCTAGCAAAGCAAAAATGAGCGTCCAGGACACGGCTGATCCAGAGCTGTAGTGCGAGGAGCTCGCAGTCAGGCTACTCCCCGGTACAACTTCTCCACCACCTCTGGCAAGGAAGTTATATGCGAGCTCGCTGCATTGTTGACCTTTGGCTAGACCGGACAACATATCGTATAGCGCGGTTGTCATGATAACATCACGAGTTTGCGTGGACCAGACTGCCCACTGAAGGAAAGAAGGAAGCCTGCCTGCATTGGTCTCCGTGATCTCCAGATAGGTGAGACGGCGTTTTTCGGTGAGTGGCGTAGCTCCCCAGAACTGCAGAGCTCGTTCGGGAGGGAGTATGGAGTACAGAAGACCAATGAATGAGTACAACATGGCAATATCATTGCGTGGATTTGCTTGAGAGTCTGAATCTTGCCCCGAATGCGTCATCGACCGGAACAGACGTGCACTGGCGAGGACAATATCCTCTTGGCGTTGTTTGATTTTGCGTAGTTCTGAGGATGCATAGGTGATCACCGAGCGCACCAGCGCATCACAAGCGTTCAGCACGGCAAGTTTAAAGTCCTCGTGAGGGGCTTCTCTTAGTTGCTCTTGCTCGGGAGTAAGCTCAATGAAGGCCGCGAATGACGTTGCTGGAGTGCTTCTGGACCTCAGCTGCAACTGAATCAGTGCTGTGGTGAGATACGTGAAGGCATCGCCCTGAACGGCATTCCAAATCTGCGTCTCAAGCTCTGTAGTTTGGAAACCCTCCCGGGCCTCTAGAGAAGGGTCTCGATGACGAGTCTCTGTCAAGAGAAGAGTCCACTTTAGCAACACGGTTGCCTTCAAACCCGTATCCTTCCATTCGGTAGTGCGGGAGAGCTTTTGCTTCATTGTTGTTATCATTGCGCTGTCTGTAGCCAGTTGCTGGCGACTCTTGCCACCAACAGAAGAGGGGTCCACCAAATCAAAGGCAGCCATGACAGCGGTCAAGACATAGAATGTCATAGCGTCGTTGGGATTCACGGATAGCCAATCGAGAGAAGCGCGAATATCAGATAATGTGAGACATCCAAGGCGGGCTATCTGGAAGTAGACAGTGGCAAGATATCGTCTCTCGTATTTGAGTGAGTCACAACGTGCACTGAGGATGTCGTAGCCCAGAGCAGGTGCACCACCTTTAACAACGCTCTGTCAGAGAGTTTAACAGCATGGCAAGTCGGAGGTAGCACTGACCAGAAGGAGCCATAGTATTGCTCACGGCACTTTGTTTTGCTTGTTGCGCTCGTGCAACAGTATTCCCCAAGTTCTCCAGCTCCTTGAATATCCGTAATGCCAGCGTCACATCTCCTCTTGTGGGCGGGATGAGTTCCTGCCTAGCGAAAGCCTCCAGTCGCTTGTAAAGTCGCGGGGCGTCTGGCAACTCGGCCAATTCAGCAGCCTCAAATATGTAACGCAGACAGTCGACCAGATGACGTCGCCTTTGATGGAATTCGACAACCGTGGCTTCCATGCAACCGACTGGGCCAATGTTGGGGTTTTCGGTCATGACAGAATGCAGTATGCTCGCGATGTACTTCTCGGAGGATTTCAACTGCTGAGCGAGGAATATCACCTGCTGAGCAAAGTCCGCGTTGATCGCGAATGACCTGCCATTGATCGCGATCCTTCCTGAAGGAATCATTGCATTTACGCGTCGATGGATATGCAAAGCACTCACCACACTGCAGCTCCTGCTGTTCTTGTTGACTGCTCTGTCCTACTTCGAATAGCTCAAGTAGCCGTTGCTTGTGCAACATGAGTTCATCAAAAAGCTCTTGCTCTCCATGTCCACGAGAGCTGAGGCTGTTGAGAAGTACGCTTCTGAGTCGCGATATGGACTCCATAGCGTTAGATGTTTTGTGTTGACAAGGAATAATAATGAATTTACACCTTGTACGGGTGGGAATATTGATGGTCCACCGGAGACCTCTGCGTGGACCATGGTCTTGGCATTGCTAACTCGTGTGCCGCCTTGAGGATGGGTCGTGTAAGCCACTCTTACTCCTGACCATTATCTGAGACTATGCCTGAAATATTGTACAGACAGTATATAGGTGAATCTGATTTACCACATATTATGGCCCTCGTACAGAGTGAGCTCAGTGAGCCGTATGTCATATATACCTACCGTTATTTCCTCCATCAATGGTAAGTCCGTTATCATTTATTTCACTTATGGCTGACCTACCTTCTCGTCAGGCCACAACTTGCTTTCCTCGTACGTTGTTTACGACCACCCTCTATCATGTGCACATGAAATGAACGCCCAAATGTACCCCTTCAGGCAATTCCTGCAGGATCGTCGGAGCCGATAGGCGTTATCGTGTGCAAGCAGAGTATGCACAAGCATGCATCGAATAGAGGGTACATTGCAATGCTCAGTGTCAATAAGAGTTGGCGCAAACGTGGCGTAGGTGCGCCGCAGCTACTTCCGCTCGTATCCAATCTTCTATGCTTACCCGCCCATTCTAGCAAGTACCCTAGTCAGGCGATCAGTGGAAGTCATGAGACGACATGGGGTAGACGAGGTGCGTTACGCGTATGCATGATTCCGAGCTTCACTAACGCACTACCAGGTCGTTCTCGAGACTGAGTATGACAATGCACCAGCTCTTTCCCTCTACGAGTCCTTAGGGTTCATCCGCGAGAAGCGACTGTATCGATTCTACCTCAACGGAAAGGATGCTTTCCGCTTGGTTCTCGCTGTCCCACCATCAGAATTGGATCGCGACCTCCCCCACTACATGAAACGTGCCCCTACCACCACCATTCTCTCTTATCCAGCTGCTGTCGACGACGACGACGACATCTCATACCGTTGATTCCAGTCACGCGACCAATATCATTTCCGTTTGCGCTTACCATTCTAATCAGGTTTTATAATGTAGCTGTCCACTTTTCTCAATTGTGAAACCTCCACTCCACCTCCGTTTAACCACTCCCTGACATCATGCTAGTAGTCATATGTGTCATTGCAATACTATACCCAACTGCAGCGTCGCCTAAAACTATAATAATACTTGTAGATTGTATTATTTTGATGTAGTCCATGATGATTCACAGTGTCTCTGTTCGGTCATTAGAGGAGCTGTTGGTGACTGCGGCCGTTAACCATCACCAAGCTCAGTTCCGAAAGGGTAAATTGATCACGCGAGTAGGAGGTGTACTCGGTACTACTACTCGCAACCATTTCGCATCCACGGTATGTGCCATGGTACATACTACACGTTAGCTTGTTCGGGTCGTTGGCTGACCTATTGTTGAACCAGAACCGTTACAGATGAATGTGCGGTATAATCCCGCGGGTTTCATTCAGCTATGCGGGAATCGAGCGGATAAGCCTAGTACTATAGTGCTCGCATATACGAGTCATATCCATAATATTACTTCTTCTTGAATGATGAGAAGTTTATTTCGCCTGTACTATTACGACCTGAAAGCGTAGGATATGTTGGAACCAGAAAAAAAATACATGTTTATTTACCTGAGAATCATGGACATCAGAGAGGTGTAAAAGAACGATATGCACGTGGGGCGACAAGACAGCGTATCATCTAGCATGGAATCGGTTCAAGGAAATGCTCCTATATGCGCAGGTCAGGCACCGAGTGGCGAAGATCATTGAAAATACACATACCCTTGCAAGCTTCTGCCCTTCGGAAAGTACAAAGACACAGGACTGCAAACCCTTCAAACACCACTGCCTTTCGAGCCAGCAGAGGAGATGATGATCCCAAAAAACGCTGAATACATGATTGAGTACGTGGTCCCACGGATTCGGAGCTCGCGAGAGATGGGTCGCCCAGTTGTGGCATGCATACAAGAGAGCGCCGGAAGTTGGCCGACATCGTTCCTGTGCTTCGTTTGCGAAACTTGCAAACGCCTTGATAGCTTGGATGATCTCTACGTCTACTGGAAATCGAGCTTGTGATGAAGCAGGAGTGGAACTACGGGGAGTTAATGCCAGGAATGCCGGAAAGATAGAGAAATCTGGTAAGCTCTGGAACTGCTGGATTACTTGAAAAGCAGGAAGTGAAGACACTTTTGGGATGATCATAAACTCGCTGACGACTTCCACTGTACGCAAGAATTCTTCCATTTGCACCCAGGCAGATGCTGCCGGAGTCAACTGCCACGTTTGACCATTAGGTGTCTTTAGCCACTCTCGTCCAGTCGGTATCTGCAGCCACTCTCGTCCCCTTGGTGTCTGAAGCCACTCTTGCCCTCCCCAGGACTGCAGCCACGTCTGCCCGCGCAAGGTCTGGAGCCATTTCCCCCACCGGTACTGCAACCGTACTTTCCCAAGAAGGGCCCGAGGCAAGTGCCAAACTCGCATACCTGGCACATCGGGCTGCAACTGATGTTCCCTGCCCCATGCCTGCTCAGGGTATGGCTCAGGCAACGGTCTACCGAAGGTCTCCTTATCGGAAATCTTAATGGTCCATCTCCCGTTGACTCTCCTTCTTGTCCATTTCCAGCCAGCCTTTGTCTGCAGCCAGTCCTGGCCACCCGTGGTACGCAGCCAGTCCTGGCCACCCGTGGTACGCAGCCAGTCCTGGCCATCTGTAGCCTGCAGCCAGACACGGCCGTCCATGGTCTGCAGCCAGTCCCGACCGCCCGTGGTCTGCAGCCAGTTCCAGCCACCCACACTCTGCAGCCAGTCCAAGCTGCCCATGGTCCGCAGCCAGTCCCGGCCACCCACGCTCTGCAGCCAGTCCCGGGCGCCCGTGGTCTGCAGCCAGTTACTACCACCCGTGGTGAACAACCAGATCTGGCCACCCGACATCTGCAGCCAGTCCCGGCAGTCATTGGTCTGAAGCCAATCCTTGCCGCACGTGGTTTCCAGCCAGTCCCAGCTGCGCTCGGTCTGCAGCCAGTCCCGGCTGGCCTTGATCTGCAGCCAGTCCCTGCCACCCGTGGTCAGCAGCCAGTCCCGGCCGCCCTGAGTCTTGAGCCAACCTGTCCCTTCTGGTTGTGGACAGCCAGGTGTGCCCGTCCAGAGACTCCAGCCAGCATTGTAACTCGGGACTGCGATATCCTCGAAGCCACAGAAGACTTATAAGAATATGCACCGGCTCCAGTGGCTGGACAATGAAGGCTGATGAGCGCCTCAAGGTCTTGAAGTCGTGAGATTCCATAGCTTGACTGTGCGTCTTCAATTCCAAGAGCGCATCTAGGAGACCTGTGCTTTCTGGAATGCATCGTATCATTAAGCTGAGAGAAGAATGTGCAAGTAGGGAGTTGGGTGAGGTGATACATTGTCCTTTGAAGAGGCCACAGTTTGAGGGGTCTAAAACGTAGTCACGAATGGAAGAGTGGTAGATATTGACGGGGAGGCTACGGTCGGAAGGAATATCCATCACAGACCGTAGCTGCAATAATACTGTCTCGACGTCCCTGCCCTGACCCGGGCCAAGGAGCTCCGAGATTTGTGAGATCGGCAGAGGGTTCGCGAGTGCAGCGACAATAGACAAGTGCAGGTATGCCCGCATGGGGTCGGAACATGTGGAGAGGATAAGGTCATACAACTTGTACACCTCCGTTCCTGGTAATAGTTTACTCGTCAGCTCCAGCATGAGCTGAAGCCAATCGCGGGGATCACTGTATCCATCATCAATGAACTTCATCATCGTAGATGCCACGATGAAACGTCTGCCCGCTCGGCTCGCCAGTCGCGTAAGTTCATCCTCCGTTGGCTGCGGGAAATAAGAACAGCGACTTCGCTTTGTGAACGAATGCTTCAGGAAAATACAGATGTCGCTGTCAACGTCTGCGCCATCTAGCGATATCAGGGAAGTAACACCCTCCCCAGAAGTTTTCACCGGTATCTCGCACACCAGCGGATGCACCTCTTCTTCGTGAATGGCTTCGCGGATATGCGCTTCCGAGCGACTTGTGAGAAGAATGTGGGTAACTGGCAGATCAGGTTCACGTAGAGCTTGTCGGAATATTTCGGGCGTTGTTGAAGTCCTTCGCACTACATA
>PVYJ01006821.1:0-32860 GCA_002995095.1 Rhizopogon sp. AM-2018a | reverse complement strand
CGTTTATAATCCCTCCCGCTCCCGCTCTCGCACCACGACTATACCGCACCACTTCCGAATCATCTACGGTCTTTTTTGATACTCTCCAACTTGAATGTTGACGGACGTTGATGAATAATGTGTATGACAACTTGACAAGGATACATCCGTAGTGCAGACCTCGGAATGAAGTCTTCTTTACTTTTAGTCAGACTCAAACTTGAAATATCTTTGTTGACTTAATTCTCTGCCGTGAATTAAACATGGTGAACCCATATATACCTTATAAAAAAGCGGCATGGGAGGTTCTCGACTCACAAAAATGGGCGGCACGCAGACCGCGTAATAATAAATGTGCAGATATCACGTCATAAGCGTTAACTCGTAAAGCAAAAGGCAAGGATGTGAAAGCCAGTTGAACTTCACTACGATCCCTCTTTGCCACTTAGACTTCTGAAGAATTCAGCATAGGCATGATCCACATCAAATAGGAGCTAGGAATGCCAGCATGAAGCGCGTGTACATCGGCGGTATCATAAACGGGCTTACCTGCCTGGATTGCTCATCCGTGATTTCTTCCGATGCCTTCATGCTATTCAAAGTGATGAGCC
This sequence comes from Rhizopogon sp. AM-2018a, assembly GCA_002995095.1. NCBI lineage: Eukaryota > Fungi > Basidiomycota > Agaricomycetes > Boletales > Rhizopogonaceae > Rhizopogon > Rhizopogon sp. AM-2018a. The sequence goes on along the minus strand of PVYJ01006821.1, from coordinate 32,270 downwards.
TGAGATCTCTGATGTGAGTACAAGGTATTGAAGGAAGCAAGCAACAAAGTCTGACGCACCAGCTAACCATTTTGCTCCGTCCCTCCCAGTCCTTGCTCCCCTTAAACCTAGCATATCCTGTGACAAGCTCCTGCAAGATGGGGTGAAGCTGATCCTTTGCGCGCAACCGAAGCTTCAAGGCATCCATAAAGGTGATAAAATTCTGCGCTACCGATTAGACAGCGAGAAAGACTCCAACAAAGTACCAACCTGTGTCGTCTCAGCGATCCACTTCCCAGTCTCAGGCCCCGCCTCACTAGAGTGCTCGACAGTCGCAGGTACGCCAACTCGTATGCGATGTAATGCTGCAGGATTATCCATTCGATATCGTGTCATGAACTGCTCGATGGAAGGAACGGAGTCTTTGACGAGCTTGAGCATGGTCATATATTGCGAGAGGAGACGCGTGCATGCAGGAGAATATCTCTTGCAACATTACAATAGATTCCTCCTAAGTCTGACATGCGGTGAATTTAGAATAAGAACGTACTGTGCAGCGGTAATTGCATCACGAACGTAGGCGCGCTCGAGATAGTCGAGAGCGACGATGATCCCGTACAATGTACCAAGGAGGTTATACTTTTCTCGCTCGGCATTGTTCGTGTACAGTCGAACCTCTTCATCTAGCGAAAGAGTGGCCATCCTGGATGTCAATTCTCGTATATGTATGACGTCCCTGCTAGAGCTGAGCGCTGAGTATCTGAACTCTGGTAAGGCGTGATCAAGCGCCTGTATAAGTGACTTGAAGATTATGTCGATTCTCTATGTGCTACTTCGTGGGTGGCTAGTGCTAGTAGTGGATGAGCAACACTGAGCATGGGCGTTGCGCGGGTGCAGATAACTTTGTCCTCAAATAGTCCGGGTCTCAACATGACAAATGACATCTCAGAGGGACTGGGTCATCTTCGTACTCTGCTTCCTCAGCTGGTGGACGATGCCCGTCAACCCTCAGATCTTTGATAATTTGGAGCATTATCAGAGGGTGCTCGAGACATGGCCATCGGAACATCCGGCTCGTCCCGCTCAACTCCCGTCGCACAATCCAACACACTCATACTGGATTGATTCTTCTCCGGACGCAAATCCACTTGCCGGGGAAGGCAGCCAAGATCCTCTTCCCAGCAATGCAGATATCTGCATCATTGGAGCTGGTATCACTGGTGTTGGCGTTGCGTACCACCTTATCGAACTCATGAATAACGTGTCTCTTTCTCTCGAGCACCCACTCAGCATCGTGATACTTGAGGCGAGAGATTTCTGTCAGTCTATATCGTACCGATCGTGATGTTTTTAAACAACTGATGAATTTCAGGCTCAGGAGCAACCGGTGCGTGAAGCACTACCTGTGTTTTGAGTCCATAGGGCAGAGAACATAATACTGTTTGCAGGAAGGAACGGTGGACATCTTACACCCGCTGCTTTCCTCGAGTTTGCTCAACGCCACAGATTATTCGGTGCAGTGGAAGCAAAAAAGTCCTACGAATTCGAACAGCACACAACTTCTCTACTTGTTAAAATAATAGAGGAGAACGGTTGGGCGAGCGATGTCGACCTTGTAGAAGGTGGAAATATGAATATTCTGTTCACAGAGAAGCAGGAAGAAGATGCAAACAAGGATTATGAGATGGCATGTCAAGCGCAACTCGATCTAGATGGTGTAGAATGGGTTCCAAAGGAAACGGTTCAGAAGGTAGCTATTCTTGCTCATTATATTCTGATCGGAGTTTGATGCAAACGGGCTCATAACTAGGAATATGGTGCACCTTATGCAGGGTTTCGAGAACCAGGTCATAATGTCTGGCCGCTGAAAGTCGTTACGAAGCTGTACCAGCACGCTCGGGCATATGTTGGACAATCCGCCAATCTGAGCTTGTACACTCGCACACCAGTGACTGCAATAACGCAGGAAACAGTCGATAACTCTTCCGCTTATACCGTAGTGACAAACCGGAGCAGCATATCGTGCTCCAGAGTCGTCCATGCAACCAATGCATATGCTTCTCATCTTCTTCCTTTCCTCGCAGGTCCGGAAGGAATCATACCCACGCGAGGACAAGTCATGGCCACCCGTGCTTCTGTTGGTACTGATCAAATCAGGACGAATGGCTGGAGCGGAAATGACGTGAGCAATTACATCCTAGTTCATCTATCACAACCAATTTTCTGTCAGGGATTCGAATACTGGTTCCCCCGACCAGTAAAGCACGACGATGAGAAGCCGCTGGTCATCATCGGTGGAGGTCGGGAAACTGTAGGACCTGATTACGAGCTATACGTGGACAGCGACTCTGAAACGCACCCTGTCGTCGGGAAAGCACTTCGCGAGTTCTTGCCATCTGTGTTCGAAGGTAAATATGACCCCGATTCGGAGCCTGAGATGGAATGGGTAGGCTTTCCGTTTTCGGTGTATGAGAATCTGCACCTGACAAACGAGTGTCTAGACTGGCATCATGGGCTACACTAAGATGGGAGACCCGTTCGTACGTGTATTCGACCTATTACAAAATACTATCGTGTGATGTGTTCCCTGCCAGGTTGGTCCCGTGGCAGACTTGCTCGCGGCTAATCTACGGAGAGATCTGTACAAGGGACAATATATTGCTGCAGGATATACAGGTCACGGAATGCCGCGCGCATTCGGTTGGTAAGTTGCTTGTTAGCCTTCAGTTATCGTTGCTTGGTTCATGTGATTTTTCAGTGCTGAAGTCATCGCGCAAATGATCCTAGCTGAGCTTTCTGATAAAGAGTGGAAGGAACCTGCTTGGCTTCCACAACGTTATCTGACATGGAATAGAAGAGTTGAGTAGATCGTCTGTATGAATACCCAAAATAATCGCAGAGTGGGGAATGTGGAAAGACTATGTACACTTTTGGTCAGTAGACAACATCGTAAACGATAAGACAGCTAAACGGTACAAGAATATTCGAAGTAATAGGAAACTGGCAGAGGGTACAGATAGTTCCAGATGTAGAATGTGGTGCATATGTATATTTGGCCAGGCCGCCAGAATATCGTTACTTTTTACGTTTGGGAGCTGTGAACATGAGTCAGGAATCACTAGATCTCACAACACAGATCGATTAGATGCTTACCGCCTTCTTTCGCAGAAGGCACTGCCTTCCTCTTCGTGCTTGACTTGCCGGCCGGCGACGATGCGGTGCCCTTTTTGCTGGACGATTTGGAGTCGTGACCTGAAAGGGCACCCAGCTGGTCGACGCATTTAGGACAGAACCATTCACCTTCTGGAACGGCCTCCAGAGGAGGATCAAGGCAGCCCAGGTGGTATGGATGGTCACACTGTCCAGCCAGCCTCGTGAGCACCACCTTCTCGCAAGCCAAGGTAAGAATAACTGACCTTGTCACACTCCAAGGCGGGATCATCATCTCCGTTGTCCTTGTCACAGACCATACAGAGATCGGGGGCATCGACTTCAGCGGGATGACGTGGAAGATCAGATAATTTAGCATTTGGTTTTGCCAAGAATAAAGTGGTATGTTGACCGGCTGCCACACTAGATTGGATTGCATGAACATCGTACGAACCTCCTGAGATTAGAGATTACTTCACCTTATGACGTCAATCCCGGCAAGGGGCTGATTACGAGTGGGTTTTGTGGCGCTTTTTGGTTCTTCTGGTCCCAGGCCGAGTTCACCTTGCAAGTCCTAGTTCAGGGTAGATCAGGCATGCAGCTTCTTTTTGCTTACCATAGGACGCATTTTGGCCCCATGCGACTGTCATGACACCGCCATCATCATCACTCGTGAGAGCGAAATGAGTTACTCCACCGCAGCTGCCACCCAATATTTTGCACCCCCTGATAAGTTCGAATTCAGTGAATTAACCATTGAAGCGAAAGCAGAGGTCCTACATCAAATCTTGGATAAACCTAAATGAAGAGTACGGCGAGCCAGAGGACCCTATCAAGCACAGTTAAGTTGATGCATACACGACCAAAGTCGGTAGTGGATGAACACCTTCTCCGCTATTCTTCCACTGCAGAAGAAGGGTCAGAAATAACACATGACTGTCTGAGCATCGACGGACCTTGCCGGCCATCCAATATAATTGCTGCTTGTCCAAAACCACGGTATTCGAAGGGCCGGCAATAATATGAGCGCCCATCGTTGGTTCATTCGGTCCGGTAAACTAGGTTAAGTTATTTCAGCGCTGCTTCGCAAAGGACCGCCAATCGACACGTACTTGTGGGACTGCTTTAGGGATGAGCACATCTTGTTGATTGCCCAAACCAAGCCGACAATAACCGTTGTAACCCCACACGTACACGAGGCTGTGAATACTTGAGTAATGTATCATTGGGTGTATATGATACCTACCCTTGGGAATCAATGGCTACGCCGTGCTGCGGGCCGCATGCGATGTCTACGATAGTTTTGTCATCAAGCCCTTTCAACGGTACTTTTAATAAACGGATCAGCCAGTGTTATTTCCGAATGAATGTCGAAGTCGATTGCTCACTCGGTTCCGTCTCGATATCAAAAGCAGTCTTGTTTCCCGTAATAATATGTTCTCCCGTCCTACCATTTCCCAACTGTCCCTTTTCGCCACTTCCAAAGGAAAAGACTGGGAGACGTCAGAGAGTGGAGGTATAGAATACACGTCAAGGCGTACACACCTTTGCCATCCTCGGTGAGCACAACAGAAAAGGTAATTCCAGCTGCTGCCTTGACGACGCGTTGTCTCTCTCCATCAACGAGGGGCCCGTCGATCGCGCGGAAAGTAAGAATCTGGGGGGCAACCGAGTGTCCGCACTGACATATCCAATCAATCAATCAACGTCGACCAAGTACAACCAGAAACCACAAGCGAAGAACACAACTCACTTGACCCAAGTTATTTGCCCCCGAAGACCACACCTGGCCATCACTGCCTACCAATAAAGAATGACTACGCCCAGATGCCGCATGCACGAACCCGACGCCTTCTTCTGCGCCCAAGTCCGTCGCAAGCACGCGTCGCGGAGTATTTTCAGATATCGCGTCCTCTCCTGGAACGCCAAGCGCAGAAAACGCACTCCGACCGAACATCCACGCAGCACCGTCGACGTCCAAGCAAATAAAGTGACATCCACAACATGACGCGTGTATGGATGCAATTTTGATGTTGCTCAGGGAACGGAGGATATGGGGCTCGAGGAGGTCTGGTCTGCAAAAAGTAACGTAGAAAAGACATTTTGTAAGTGAATGTAGTAGGAATGGTAGCTAGGCGAACGACGCACGCATCTGGATTGCCTTCGCCTTTTCCGCCGCGTTCTTTCCTCCCAAGCTTCGGCCTATGGAGAACGTACAGTAACCATCATTCAATATCCGGGCTCAAGAACTTCAAATTGTCGTTCATCGCTCACCAGTCCGTCCCACCGCAAATAAGTACTGTGAATAATGGAAGTTGAGGTTACATATTGCCCAAGTGCGACCTAGAGCTCACCTCTTCCCCATTGTGGTTCCTGTCCACCTGTAGTTTTGGTTGTTTTAGCCATAATTCTCAGTGGTTGGTTGCTGTGAAGAATTGTGCTCAGCAGACGCCAGTCAGTTCCCAGCGTTTGGGAGATTCGGTTGCTGCTTTCGGATTCGTCGAAGCGCTCTATCTACGATACACGAACGAGCACTTTCTCCCTCATTGTAAACTGATATATTCTATAAAATGACAATGCGAAACGAAAACAAGTTGCGGGCTACCGAACGGGTAAACTTCTAGATGACCACTGACCAAATCCGCGCCGATCACTCAGACAGCCTCTCAAGACCCAATGAGAACTAGCCAAGTCAATGTCATTTAACTTAGAAATCAAAAGCTTCCAACTCAAAAATACTCACGAATCGTAGTTCCTGTGCGCTTGATTTGGCACTAACGTACTCGTCAGCAGTTGCACTACTGTAAACGTTATCCCGTGATGGCTCACCTCAAAGTCATCTCCCTCAAGGATGACAGCATCACCGTGGACTAAAGTCAAGGAGAGTTCTGACGGCGCTTTCTTGCTCATTTTGCTACCAACACCTTTCCCTCTTTGCATCGCCTTGCTATTTCTCGCAGGCCCTGACGATAACGAAGGTCCGGATGCCTCCTTCACCGCATGGCTCGCTGAGTTAGGTTGATTCGCGGTACCGAGGTCACAGTCCCCTTGACGGCAAGAATCGGGCACGTCGATTACTGTTGCCGATGCAACAGTTTCCGATGGCCATCCGTTTCCGTTATCCACCGGCTGAGACGCACTTAAGATCCGTTCACTATCAACATCAACGACAACTTCCATGGGGTCCTCCTCATTTTTGATCGATATCTCCGCGAACCCACGTTTGGGCACTAGGTTCATGATAACTTCGGCACCCAAACAAATGATCGTGATAGCGTGGCTCGTCGCCTTGAAAAGGGTGCCCTAGTCACTTTTTAGAAAAGAAGGGGAAAAAAAGTTAAAGCAAAAGGCTATCTTACCCGTTTCGAGCCCGGAGTGACCCATGCCTGAATCAGGATGTGGTTGATGTTGCTATCGTTTATTGCGCCATACCATTGCATATATCGAAGCAAGACATCCTGGATATCAAAAATAGGTCTCAGTATCTCGAGGTGTTCCTGCGTATCCGCTGTGTATGTCTGTCCGGGATCAAGTTTCATGGACGAGGTAAAATAAGGGCCTGAGATGCAACGTTGTACGATTGTACTAACCAAACATCAAGGGCACGTACTTTGTAGGTCGCTGCGAGAAAGAATGACATCTTTCTGTACAGCAAGGAGCAATCTTGTTGCATCCTCCTGCAAAGGCTCTTGGTTACCGGTGAAGACATGCTTTACTCTGGTACCATTGTTGAATTCATAGGTCAACGTCCGCATACCGTCATCCAAGAAAAAATCGGTTCCGGAGACCGACGAAGGCACAAGATCGAGAGGATCCTGTATGGGCACAAGGTGGTGCAGGTCTCGAAGTGCTTGTAATGGATCAACGTGACCGATTAAAGCACTATTATCGGATATCACTTTCCCCCGCTCGACGTTACGCTACCTCCATAATCAGTATTGAAAGTTGAACAACGCCAGGTGCAGTAAAGTATCACCTTGCACCGAGAACTCTGGCAGATTTGGTGTCGAAAACATCTCTGTGCATTAAGCATCCCACACGTTGTGCAATACCAACCTCTTGGAAAAAATTCGCTCGGCTGGAAACCCGCCAGGAGATCCAATGGAAGAAAGCTGAAATACTGGTCGCTCAGATCTCTCGGGCGATAAGGCATCTTCACTGAATCAGCGTCCTTTTCGACAGGACAACCGACGGGGTCGATCCACCACGGGTGCGACTTCACTTCAGTTTTTTCCAACAACCCGTCTTCGCCTCCTGGAGCCCACTCCAAGGTAATCCGCCATCGCACACGTCCGATAACGTGTGTCGTAACATATACACCGGTGCGCCTCTCCACCTGCAGCGAGATCAACAAACGGAATCAGGAGAATGACTAAAGGAAAACTGACGTTCAAGTCAGATATGAAGAAAAAACCCAAGCAAACGCATGCGTACTCGGCAGGGAGCGGTCGTGGCAAAAGTCCGCTTTCTTGAGAAACGAAAACAAGTAAGGGGATGCTGCATGCGCGACACTGAACCAGGGTATCGATCTCAGGCGGCTTTTGTAGAGGCAATCGGACAGGTCGGATTTTGGGAGATGCTGACGGAGATATCACCGATGTATCTGGTTGTGGGGCCGGACATGGAGACAAGGCCAGTGGCGATGGCGATGACGGCGGCGATGACGATACCGCAGACAACGGTGACATAGATGTGCCATTGTACGGTAATGCTTATCATAATCTTAGCGACTGCTTAGAAAGAATATGACCCGGCGCACCTTCGAATCCCACAGTCGGCTGTGGAGGGAATTGCGGGTGGTTGACTGGAAGGTGATCGGGAGTTAAGGGCGGCAGATCATAAACAGACCCGCATTCCACCTATATCTCAGTCAGGACGCACGCCTAGAAAAAATGCCAAGGTCATACCCGTGCTGCCGCGGTATGACTGTCGTGGCGCAGATCACCATCCTCAAGCGCTTCACGACCGCATGAATAAGACCAGTCCCTTTTTCGGCACCCGCCCAATGGTGAATAACAGTCCAAACAGAACGTACTAGCCTCACCGAATAATTTCAAGAGTATTGTTGTCTCTCCAAACGTCCTCGGAAAGGGGATGCTCGAGGAATAGTGTGGGCACGTCGAACTTTTGCCAGGAGATACCCGAAACAGATTCGATGAGTTCAGGGAATATAGCAGCCATTTCAGCGCGGGACTGGATATCAAGTTAAGCGATTCAATTCGGACGAGTGATTTCGAGGTACTTCACATTTGCCCATACTCGAGGTGTGCAAGGGGGTGTATCTAGGGTAGGTATGTTCGGGGCGCGTGCGGAGGTACTATTTGCGCATTGAGTCTTTCCAGGCTTCTCGGGTGTCCAGATGGGCTTTGTAGATGTGAAGGTTGAGGTATCTGTTCACAACGCGTTAAGTGTTTGAATGGAGATCTGGGAAGGTACTGACTGGTCTTTGTGGCTGTTGCATCTCTGGGTGGTACACCCCGAGGCGGTGGGTTAGCATCTATCTTCCCCTTCTCCTTATCCTCCTTGCGCTTCAAAGGACGACCAGGTGGTGGGCCCAGAGAGGCCGAAGACAATTTCAATTTCTTGGCTAACGGTGCCGGATCAGAAGAAGTAGCTACGGATTGAGTCGCACTTGAAGCTACTGCTAGTGCCCTTTTTGGCCGTGATACAGAGGAGGTTTGAGGTGTCGAATCGGTGACTGATGCGCGTTTTCTGAACTTGCGCACCTTCGGTGGAGGAAGCCTTTGATAACCATTATGGCTAGCACGACAAGGACGCGTGCTGCACCGGGTGCAAGGCCGGAGACGCGAGCAAGCCTGCTTGACCGAAATACAAAAGAGGCAACTATGAGGAACTACACATATGTATTCGCTGGAGGGTGTTTCACGGAGCTCGAAGATGGCGCGGGGATTAATGGATTCATGGTAAGTGGCTGGATCAGGGAGAGTGATAGGGCGTCGCACAGATGGATGCCATGATTGTGCGAATTCTGGAATATCAGGATCGCTCTGGTCAACTTCCATCTCTACGCCGTGACAGGATTGTCGCGGTGGATGGTTACCGACGCATAAACCCCGCGAGCAGCGCCACAAACGCGTCAGGGTCATTTACTCATCAGCATACAACAATAAAAGAGGATACAACTTCAAGCGTGTGCTTAAACTATTCGTGTAAAATAACTACAGATCTGTAGACGACGATGTGATAAGCACCTCGACACGAGGACACATCTCTCCCATTCCACCATGTCAGAACAGATGTTCCTGCCCAGCTACCAGACCACCAAAATAACAAGTCAAAGCTATCTGCTTTGACCCCATCCATTCTTCCTTCACTTCGATCTTCTGACACTCCTCAGTGATTGTGCTCTCTCCTTCGTCGCTGTTGAGCAGGGATATTTCATTCAGGCTTGTGCTCTTGGGAAGGAAGTAAGCGAATTATTTGAGATCCGCTTCGTTAGGCGAAACAGATCAGCGCCATGTATCGGTTTTATACTTGACAGCCTGTACTCTGAATATACTTCCGGTTCATTTTGGTGTTTATCAGGCCTTTCGGAAGGAGAGATGTATCCTGGGCCACCCCAAGGGGGACTCAAGAAGACGACATCAACCTTGCGCGTTGAGTGCGGTCGCGAAAGATATGCGTTCGCAAATGAGATATAGTCTGCAAGGATGAATTCGATGCGGTCTGCAACACCGTAGATAGCAGCATTGTGACGAGCCAAAGTGAGTCGCGCTGGGGAGATGTCCAGAGCAATGACTGAATTATAAGAAAAAAAAGTGAACACGTGTGGTTAACGGTGTAACGGGCCTCACACCCACCGTGCTCGCAAGTTTTTGCAAAAGCAATTGCATTTCCTCCGACACCGCAAAAAGGATCGAGAATGGTGTCGCATCGACACCGGTCGGCAATTTGGATAGCGATGCTCTCAGGTGTCACGCTATACCAGCCTTGTTCATCCAGCAGGCATCCTTGGTCGTATAAGGAAAAGAGATTCTTTCGTTGCAAGAAATCTAAGGATTAGGACTGGTATTAAGTCAGAGAGCCCGAATCAATAGTGCGACCAACATTTATGAATGACTTCTGGAAGCTCGTCAGCGGTGCGGTAGTGAGGGGCGAGGTGTGTAGCGTCGTATATTGTGCGAACGGGACCGCTTTGCGTTTCTTCGCAGGTGGGGACTGGGACGGCTCTGGGAGGCTGGCAGTCTTTGGACCAAAAAATTCCGATTTTTTGTCCATGATGAAGTGAATGGGTGAAGACGGTGGAGCATAACACTGACGATCTTATATTGACTGGATGGTCTCAAAGCTTGTTCCCCTTCGGCGGAAGAAGCTTATGATGTTAACCTGCTATTACATATTCATATTCAATGGTGCCCGAAAATCGGTCGATAATCCTGGCTCTGAGCGGTTCTTCAGATATGTGCTTTTGTACTTACTTAGATTATCATTTCCACGACCCGCCTCGTTGACCGAAAATGATGTAAGTCTATGGCTGGATAACGGAGTGTGATAAGGCATCGGACTGATGGAAGTCATAATCTGATAAGGACGGAGGGGATATTAGCATCAGTGTGGTCAGCTTCCATCTCCACGACCACAGAGCCAGGATGGTCTCAGTGGATGGTCACCAAAACATAAACCCCACAGACTAGCAGGCACCACAAACGCGTTAGGGTCAATTGTACTCACCATGTTACGACAGCTGATACAACGAACAAAGGATATACATATTATCCGTATGTGCTTAAGCGAATCGTGTAACATAACTGCATGACCTGTTAGAAAAGCTCTAAGCGTGACATGATAAGCACCTCGATACGATGACGCATCTTCCGCATTCCACATGTCAGAACAGGTGTTCTTGCCCGGCAACCAGACCGCCAAAATAACAAGTCAAAGCTTTCAACTTTGACCCCATCCACTCTTCCTCCACTTCAATCATCTGAGGCTCATCATCGGGGACAGCGGTTTTGTTGCTCTCGAGCAGGGCGGAAACCTCATTCAAGCATGTATTCCTTGGAAGGAAGTAGGCAATATTATTCGAGATCCGCTTCGTCAGGCGAAACAGATCAGCGCCGTGTATCGGTTTTATGTTTGACAGGCTGTACTCTGGGTGTGCCTCCAGTTCATCCTGGTGTTCGTCTGAAGAGGCAGGGTTGTCGAAAGAAGAGAGGTATCCTGGGCCACCCCAAGGGGGACTCAAAAAGACGACATCAATCTTACGTGTTGGGAGGGGTCGTGAAAGATACGCATTCGCAAATGAGATATAGTCTGCAAGGATGAACTCGATGCGGTCTGCAACGCCATAAATAGCAGCGTTATGACGGGCCAAAGCGAGTCGTACTGGGGATATGTCCAGAGCAATGACTAATAATTTATCAGCATGTGCGCTTAGCGGGTATAACAGCCTCGTACCGTGCTCGCACGTTTTTGCAAACGCGATCGCATTTCCTCCAACACCACAGAAAGGATCGAGAATGGTGTCGCATCGACACCGGTCGGCGATTTGGAGGGCAATGCTCTCAGGGGTCACGCTGTACCAGCCTTCTTCATCTAGCAGACATCCTTGGTCGTATAAAGAGAAGTAACGCTTTCGTTGGGAGAAATCTAAAAGAGGATATGAATCAAGTCAGAGGGGCTAATTAGTAGTGCGACGAACATTTCTGGAGGTTTTCTGGAACATCATCAGCGGTGCGGTAGTGAGGAACGAGGGATGATGCATCGTAAGTGGTGCTAATATGACTGAGGGTGCCAGTTTTTCGTTTCTTTGTATGTGGGGCCTGTGACTGTTCTGGGAGGCTGGCAGTACTAGTATCAAGAAATTCTTCAAGCTGTGGCAGGAAACGACGTAAGCCGGAGAGATTTGATTTTTTGCCCATGATGGATGGATGACCGCTGGTGTTGTCGATTCGAATTCGGTTATGAATGTGGATCCTCTAATCTTTCTCCCCTTCGGTTGGGGAAGCTTTTGATTGTCGCCTGCTTAGTGCTACGTCTGCATAGTAAGTGTCTTGCTATGTACAAGGAACAAATTGATATTCGGCTCGAAAATCGGCATCCATGCGGGACTTGAAAGACTTCAATATTTTAATCTCCGATCGCACCTACCGCAAGAGTTCATACGGTACTTACAAGCGCTTCATTGAACTGATCTCCTTCGTCCTCTGCTGCTGTCTGTTGTGACAACAACAGCAGTAGACGATCAAGAGGTGGCATTACACCTCCATCTCTCACCACGCACGCTCGTTTGTTCCTAATTATTACTCGTTCTACGCTACCACATATGTGCAAATAAACCATGACTCTTGGGGTCTAATATTACTTCAAGGGAAGGAATGAGGCCAATGTATTCCGCTACCTGCTCGTCTGTCATCTCTACCACACCCAGGCCATTGCCGAAATTTAGGCACTCCAGAGGACAATTTGACCGTGCCAAAAACGCCTTGAACTCCTTGTGGGGAAGCTTTCCTAGATAGTAAGCCTCAAGGACGCGTAAATTAGGGAGCGTGAGTGGATCGAACCACCGACGCGGAACTTGAAAAATCATGCCTGCCGTTCGTCTACCATCACGCCGCTCTGAGCGGGTACGAGCGCTTCATCAGAAGCAGGAAAACAGCACCAAAGACAACCCATCGCATGCATCATACGCCACAAAAAATAATGGTGGAGGATCGAGAGGTAGCAGAAGGGTTGGCGCAAGTCATGGTGATGGCCAGCGCGCAGCTACCAAGTCCACATGCCCTGCCGGATCTCAGTTGATGAAGAGGAGAACTGATGATTTGTCGCCATTGCCATATACCCCTGGGGCTCGCGCTTTACCACACGGGCAGGAGTTTCCCCCCCAAACATCCGAGCTTCAAGTGGAAGAGCTCGACGAAAACCAAGTGAATCGCATTCGATCGTGGATCAACAAAGTTCAAGTTGGGTTATTGAAAGATGAGCTTGACGGCATCTACAGCTCAGACTTCTCCATATCATCTATATCATCCCTCTCGTCACTCTCGTCACTCTCGTCACTCTCGTCACTCTCGTCACTCTCATCGGTTTCAGGACTCTCAGAGTTCCCCACCTCATTCCCCTCAGATTCACGCCTTTGCGAGCCGAAGAACGAGTGCTACATTGCAAAGTTAAATGTGTATCGTCAAAAGAATGTGCTCGATTCCTTCGCAAGCGACGCGCGGACAAGCGCGCAGACGCTGCCCTGACGCATTCGCGAGAGAGCCTAGAAGTTGTTCTGGCCCATGAACGAGACGTCAGGCTTCGAAAAGCTGAGATCGACATCCAGGACGCAAGGGCTAGAGCTTTTGCTGCAGAAGCTGAAAACCTCCGCCTGAAGATACGGCTCGAGGAGCTAAAGAGGGTTAGTACGGACTCGATGGGGGCGGAGTAGCTTTATTATTGTCACACATGGACATCCACTGGACATCCCACTGGATTGCATGATGTTAGGTTACATGACTATTGGTATAATTCGTCTATCCGCACTTGGCTTTTGCAATCTAATCTAGTCGCGGTTGCGTAAGGACTATTTGACCGATGCAACACCGTTCATCCAACGATCCGGATGCACCAGCGAAAGATACAACAGGCTCTTCCCATTTTTAAGGCATGAAGACCTCGCTCAAGACAAGCCCGTATCCTTTATATCATCATGATGGATTTCTTCGACTCGGATGGTCATCTTGTGCAGGCTTATGTAACGCTTAGCACTGGTCAGCGAACTACATAAAATGGTTGAGATGAATCAGAGTTCAAATTGTTCAACACACGAAAGGAAACACAATGCATATGCATCATGAATATTATAAGCATTGTAGTATATGTGTATGAGAAGCTACATTATATCCATTGAGACATGTACGAATTATCAGCGTTAACAACTTTCGAAGCACGCGATACAATGTAAGAAACAACCGCTGCTGGAGATCAGGTCTACCAGTGCGAGTCTGTCATATTTAGGCAATCCATGAGTGTAAAGCATATGTAACCGACGACATCCGTCCTTCATAATCTTCATCGACAATTAACATTAATATTGCGCACCACGATGACAGATTAGTTAGGCTATATGCACAACGAAAGAGAGAGAAATGATCTAATATTAACGCTGTCAATTGAGACATCGTCATATCCCAGGGTCTTCGTCCTCCTCAACGGCGATACCCGATGTCAACCAAACCGCGTCGGATGTCCGGTGTGAGGGTAGGGTATGAGCAGCAAAGTGATCCATGTTCAGAATAGCGCGGCATCCCTGCAGTTCAAGTCAGAGGACAAAAGGAAGAGAGGGTAGAGTTAGAGAAAGTTGCATACGCATATGGGTAGGACACACACGATCCAACTGAACAATCCCAATCACGAGGGTCAACACTACATAAATGAGATGCAGGAAACCACGTACCAGAACAAATTATCCGCGTACTCGCTCCCAAGCAGCGTGTAACAAACTCCACCCACAAACATGGCTGTGAACACGAATGTCTGAAATGGAACAAAAAGGGATAAGATGCGAAAACTTACCAGAGATCCCAATGAACGCCAAGCCCCCATCCCTGACTACAAGGATGAACAACCTTGCTCGGAGAAGACGACGGGCGAATGCACCAAAGTGTCTCCGCACAGTAAGGAATATGATCGCGGACTGTGTCACCAACGCAGCGGCACTACGCTGAGGTTAGCATTTGACTTTCTAAACACGATGATTGCGCAGAAGTACCCGAACAAAGCGGCAGCTACTGGTGTCTTTCGGAAGAGACAGAGATCGCTCATAGCGGGGTCGGGAGCGATGGCGAATATACTGAAGGCCATGGAGCAGACCTCTAGAAGGACGAGTATCACCAGCACCACCAAAATTTTGCGATTACAACTCCAGATAGCGTAAACTTTTTTCTTGGTCAGTCAAGCCTAAGAATGGGGACGAGGTAAAAGAGATGCCCGCACCACGCAGAATCAGAAGACTATCTACAAGTAACAACAATACCTCCACAGTGACGCCTTGGTAAATTATCCAACGCTGACATGTGACACTAGCAATTGGCTTATACGTCTCCATCCTCCTAATAAAGAGCATATTGAAACTGGAAAAAGGGATTAGTTACACGATGCTGAAGAGGACTTTGTCCAGACAGACCCCTGTGCCATTAGTCCGGCATATTTGAAAAAGACGTATAACCACTTTATAATGGAATTATGTGGTCTCCTACAGACCAAGAGCATTAATTCTTGGAATTTCCTTCGTAGTCTTCCAACGCACCTCCAAATCAAATCAAATTCGTCTGCCAGACATAAGGACCAGTCCCAGAGCATAACAGTCAGTGCAGCGCCTTTAAGGAGCAATCGTATCAGCGCATTCTACCCTCGTTCAAGCGCCAAAAGACTGACAAGTGTTGTAAGCCATGGATCGCGAGACCCTGAAATCCCCCTCTACCAGGACCATCCCATGCCTGTGTTCGATGCAACAAAGAAGCTGGTGTCAGAATAACCTGGGAGGAATTTTTAAGTATGCTCGCCGACGCATGAGGGATTTATACACACCACAATGCAGGGAATGAAGAGAACTGCTCGATCACTGGTGATTTAAAATTACAACTTAACGTTCAAATCTGGGTGCCGCTGAGGTGTTGGCATCAAGGTTCGACGGAGTAAGTAATAAATGTAAGCCAACCACAGGCTGCAGGGTCGTGTGCCCCGGAACCAATTCACTGGTTGAGGAACGTGCAGATCGACGATCGTGGTCAAGGTTCATCGATGCATCGAATGTATCTTCGGTAGCGATATGCGGCAGTATGCGGCCACACAATTGTTAACAACTTGCTATTCACATCTTCGATCGGAAAGAAAGTTTGCCAAACAAAGGATTTAGAACGAATCTCATTGGCTAATAGCTGTCCCGAACGTACATAATAATCAGTAATTCCGCCGAAACAAAAATGAACTCTTGCCAACGGGGCAAGTCATTCAGGAAAGTCAATACCATCCGGATTCCGAGTGGCACGCTGCTGTGTAGCAGGCTGTAGCATAGAATGTGGTTCAACTGATACACCATGCAACTGCGGATCTGGATCACTCAACATGGCATGGTGTTAGGAGAACGTTGAAGCTTAGCTGATGCAACCAATGACACACTTCGGAGTTAGATTGGTTGCGAAGTACAACGTACTCTCAAGAGCTCTGCCGCGCTGCCAGGTAGTTTTGATCTCTTCTCGACTTGGGCCAATGGTATCGGAGGGGAAAGGGTCTGCAGGAGATCAATTGTAGACCGCTCCCACATACATCAAGGAAAGATTGCTATATCAGTCATGCTAGGTTAGCACACAGGTCTAAATAATACAAAGCGAAGTCCGCTCACTTTCACAGCCTCCCAGTCCTCTTGAACTGTCGGCTTCATATCCCAAATAGTGATATCACAAGAGTGTCCATACGACGCAAGGTAATCACCATTGGACGAGAAAACAACCTAGTATGCTTCAGTTCCAGGAGTTCGGGGTATGGTTTCTGCGTCGTCGTTTTCCAAGATCCCACAGATGAATGTCTCCATTGCTCGCAACAGCAACAAGGTTGTCTCTGATGGACAGTGCAATAGAGAAGGTCTTATCAACCTGGAGATCAAGAGGATCTCTGGCATGACGCCCGCTTTCTGTTCCCCAGGATCGGAGGATGGCATCCTTGGATCCCAACCACAGGTATTTCCTGTCTGCTAACCAGTACAGAGTGGCACATACCATCGTGACTCCAAATCGGAGGGATTATCAACCTCCAGGCTGTTCTACGTATCCCAAATACATATCGACGCGCCATTAACAGAAGCGTCACTGCCTGCAGCCGGCTTACTACAATCAGGAGAATACGCCGGACAAAGCCACCCTCCGTCCTCTCCGCTTCTCACGACGAAGCAGCATCCCAGATCTTCAGCGGATCTTCATCAAAAGAACAACTGGCTATAAGCCGCCCATCAGGAGACTACCCTATACACGTTACCGCTAAACCACCATGTGCATCCCAAGGCTGTCCAACCAGCGGCTCTCCAATTTCCAGCGCGCGAGGGATGTCCCATACACGTGCAGAGCGGTCGTTGGATCCGTTTATGGCTCGGTCGCTGTCTGAAAAGAATGCGAATGCACAGATGTGTCGCGTATATCCTAGGAGTTTTTTCAATGGACTCGGATTCTGAACTTGAAGAAGCTTGAGTAGGATTTGTGGTAGGGTGAGAAGGAACGTGGGGGTTCAAAATTTGAAAGGTGGGCGGCAAAAGATGACCCCTTGTTTTGTGGCATGATGCCCACATGCGCCTACACGCACCCACGACCGTCTTTTCGAGTTATATCGAACCGAATTCAGAGTCGCCGAAAACCCCTATTTCGTAGACTACGAAATCGATTCACTAGATTTTGGACATCAAGTAACATGTTGAGCGTATATTAGACAACTAATATACCTTTTTTTGTTTTGTTTTTTTTGTTTTTTGAATCAAATTTATTGTCCTTTGGGGTCGTAACCATATGTCGGACACAGCACTATTCGCAGGGAGCTTACTCCCGTCTTGTCTATCGTAGGTATGGGTATAGTCTGTTGAGGCATAACACAACTAATATACTTGCTGTCCACATCCACATCAGCATCTCTAACTAACATGCAATGCAAATGCGTCAAGGTATTGCTGCCATCAGTCCTTGCCGTCTCCCGAGTGGTATCAGCTCGAGCTTAAGCTCAGGGACAATCATGGCGAGATCTAAGTGTGAGCCCTAGCAACGTCCAAACTCAAATCAAAACAAAGTGAAGCCAACTCACTTGTACGCAAACCCGACACGGTTCTCGTCAGCATCAAAAACAGCATAAAAGCTCTCCATGAACCTCTGTCCGAGGATGAAATCAAGACCCTCGCCGCTATCGGCGCCAAGGTTACCAACAACACCATACTGCATGCCCGTCTCTCCGCCCCATTCGGAGTTCTGGTCCTGCGGGATTAGTTGCGAAGATGCATCCATGCTGAATGTCGCTTTGCCGAAATTGAACTTGAGCAGTTGCATGCCCGCAACGGAGGAAGCGGGGATGACGATGAGGCCGGTATTGTTGTCCATGTAGGCGCCGGGAATAGCGGCCATGTATACAGCGAATAAATCATCCGCGATGAGAATTTCTGCGAACGTCGTTACTCCGAGTTAGTGGGCAGGAGTGACGGTTATATAGATTGCACATACGAGTGGTGCCTGTGTCGACCATACCAGCGGTTGATTGTGAAATGACACTGTGTGAACCGTACATCACGTTGCTCACGTTGACACCCCAGAAGCCTGCTGCTGGGTAAGTCTCAGTAACTGGCATGTATATTATTTCACCGGTGTACTGATGGGCGGATCAGGAATGTTAATACTAACGACGGTCGGCATAACTTTGTACGCACGAGAGCATCGTCAACGCCACCATAGGTAAGCGAGCCATCTATTTCAATCGATCAGAAGGATTACATGAAAGCTAACTATGCTGCATGCACACATACTGGTATCATTTAAGCTCGTTGCTGGCGCGAATGAAACACCTAGAATTTGATTTTTGAGAAGTTTCTGCTCGACAGCGTTGTTCATGATGGTTGGGAATATAGCATAAGGATCAGCAGGCAAACTACCCTCCGTGAGGTCAGCAGGCCCGAAACCAATGATGCCATCGACGTCCGGAAAGCCTGCATATTCAAGAGCATCGCCAATAGACTGCTGTGTGATGACGAGTTGAGGTGCAAGAGTGACCGTATCGTTGTCTGATGGGATAGACCATATCAATTTTCATATAGTTACAGTATTGAGGAAGACATACATTCATCCCCCTTAAAATAGCCACTGCCATACGTGACATTGATCTTCTGTCCGGTGGAGACACTGCTTGGAGTACGGACATACTTCTTTCCAGTCCTGCACGACATCGTCAATCATTACAGTTGCAAGAACAATCCCTCACAAAGGTTATGCACTGACCCTACAAAGGTAACAGAACTACCCGTATCAACCACAAGGTTGTAATAGGTAGCGGGGCTGCCAACGCCAACGCTTGTGGTGTATTGTACATATTCCAAGTTCGAAGACGGGACAGTCACTCGATCGCCGGATGCGTAGGACTTGAAGAATGCCGCACGGGCGCGGCTAGCATTGACTCGGAGGTGCGATCCAGTGCCCGCAAGCCTTTTCAACGGCATGCTAACCACGGAAGAGGCAGACGCCACGCCGGACACGATGAGGACCACAGACGCGAAGGCGGAGAACGACCACATGACTGTGATGGAGAATTTCCGCGTGGTCGAAAAATTAAAGAACAACTACATAAAGTACAACCCATTTGTACCAACGTAAAAGAATCGTGATGCGCTGGCCTCCGGGGGTGGTTTATTGAAGCTGGCATGGGCCACGTACTTACCTATGTACATATTACATAGCCTTCTGGGCATTAGTGAGGATACCTCACATGGGCAGGGCTGAGCAAGCCGGCGAGAAACACACGGCTCATTTGTTCATGAGTTTTGCTCACATGTAAACCCGGATAGCAGTGAGCACCACGATCAGCAGATTCGTTGCTAAGTTCAAATTCTTGAATCTTCATGGAAACAGCTTGAACAACCGACCATATAAATGACTGGCTCACAAGGGGGGCGGGGAACGTTGAACATTGCAGTTTTTTGACAATATCGCAGATCGTTGCATCTATGCTTTGGTATGGTAGGAATTTAGTAAACGTGACGTTTTGACTTGAATCGACCACGTGACAAGGCGCGTCTTGTAGACAATAAGCGCCGCTAGCCTTTCTATCAGTCTAATAACACACCCAGTAGATAAGTACTGAAACGCAACTTATCGTTGATGAACAAGATGCAAGCAGAAGTGAATTTCCCCCCTGATATCATCAATATACTGTAAAAAATTCTGGCATGTTCAGTGTTCACGAGTGATCGTAAGCCTATTTCCACTGATACATTTGATGGGCCGTATGAAAATTTGACGATGACCAGGTTCTAGCAAATCTTGAAACCCTCGATGCAATTCTTGCTGAACGCAAGCAGCAATCAAATCCAGTCTTGCACGACATCTCAGACCTGGATACCGCCATGTATAGAATCATAAGTCTTCGCCAGCAACTCGTTGACATGCAGGACGATATTATCCGGTCTGTGGTCTTACACCAGGGATATAAATCGGCTCTCTGACGCTCGCCAGTCGAAGTTTGAAATCAATTAATTCCGGGTCACACTAAAAGCTGGTTCCGATACTGTTGACAGGAATATGCCAGCTGTCGTACGGCTTATGGCTTAGGCGGTCACGGGGGTGTCCACTCTCGTTAGCAACCGGTCACTGTCATATGGTGCGATCAGCCTAAGAAGCCTGTTTCCAAGCACTTCAAGAGCTCACGCTGGAAGTATGCAGCTATCATGAAAAGACAGCTGTCGCACATTTTATCTCAGGACTGCAATCCACCTTACGCCATCTCAAATTCAAACGGTTCATAGTCAATCCATTAAATCACAACTTCTCTATTCGCAATGTATGGACCCGCCTGACAAATATCGAGATCATGGTAGATCAACCGGATGAATTCCTCTACTTGCTCCACCTATGTCCTAATCTCTCCTTGTTAGAGATCGGCCTGCGCTTCGGAGATGCAGTTATCTGGCCATTCGAGCCATTCACGCACACGAATATTCAATCCTTGTCCATCAGTTGGTCTGTAGGGGGTATACAAGGCTCAAACTCTGACCTCTTCAATGCGCTCACGCTCCCTAATTTACTTATGCTTAAGGTTTGCGACGCAGGACCGCGGTCTCACGAGAAGTTGATGGCATTCTTGAAACGATCAAATTGACCCTTGGAGTCCCTAATTTTTGGCGCTGGAGCGACGATGGCAGATGAGCAGCGACCGAGATACGTTGGCCTCATTCCTTCCCTTAAAGTAGTGTTGGACTCCAGCCGTCGTGTGATATCTATGTCCGAATTGGCGAATGCATAGCCTGTGTGCTGCGAGACAGACCGCTGTGTCTTGCCGGATTCGTCCCGTCAATTTCGCAATGGAGCACGCATCTGGGTCTGAAGAATTAATCACTCATTTACACTTCCATGCAGGTGCATATGCCATATGGTGACAACAACAACAACGCTATGTACCATTCCGCCCAAGCTCCATCGAGTCGTACAGGCGGTGTATGTTCAATCGTTGGGCGAGAGCTGCGTCTGCGCGCTCGTTGCTCGCGAAGGACGCGAAGCTCAACTTGAACCAGACAATAACCTTTTCGGTGCTAATGAAGATCTCCATGCAAAAGAAGAACACGCAGTACATGGCTGCAAGGCCGGGTGATGAGAAGGCTCACGAGATGAGCTAGAGAGGATGTCTGTGCAGAAGAACATGGAGCACATGGATACGGTTGCAGAGAGACTTCACGGTTTTACTTCCGATTTTCGAGCCACGTCTCATGATGCAGGCAGAAGTCAAATTTCTCTGCCCCCTCGAAGTCCGCACTAACTTTCTTCAAGTGAGGAATTATCGAGCCGTATTTTAAGGCGGAATGTTTCAGTGCCAAAGAGTCTGGGCTTTGCAAGCAGTCTTGTGTCGTGGCCTTCTTGATATCCAATATGTTCAATGGTTGGATGAGAGCAGTAACTGTGCACTCGTGCGCTCGAAGGAAGCGGAGCTCTCACTTCATCCACATTCCTTCGTAATTCTAGCATTCATTGCAAGGGAAGTCACGTCTCGGACTTTGATCAAGCAGAGCGCATCAACTTGGCTATCATGATTTATGATTTGCGCCAGCCCCTCTGTCCATCATATTTTGCGTTGTAGTCGTGCTGAACCTGATTTCAGTAATCGATCACGTGATGAAGTCGCGTCGCGTCTTAGAGGAACCATGACGGGCGTTCCGTTGCCGAGATACTACAACGCACCCAGTAAATAAGTACTCAAACAACAAAAAAGAAGCATGGAATCAAATGTCAATAACGAGCATAGCGAGCAAGGGGGCAATAAGTAGCATCAGGAGACTAACTTGAAAAGTGCAGAGACACAGGGGGAAAAGATCAGTGAACTGGATGGATATGCGAGGGACCAAAGATGCAGCGGAGAATTAACTGGAACAGTAAATAGGTGAGAAGCATGTACGAGAGCAAGTGCAAGTGCGCAACCAGGCGCAATCATGTCCAAAATTAAACGTTAGTGGCGCTCATCCGTAGGAGCGCGTTTAATTTTCTTTCATCTCTTCATCGATAGTGTGTCCAAAATAACACGTCTGAGCGGGACTAGAAGAGATAGGAGGCGTCATTTTTGAGGTGAACTGCATTGCAGAGTCTGGACTGAGGAGTTCAGGAGTGTTGGAGTCCGAAAACCAGTTCGTGAGAGGCTGGCGAGGGGGAGGTATGATGAATGCCGGAGGAGTGAGAGTGCTCGTGTATTTAGCGGATGGAGATGGCGGTGGGAGTGCAGGAAGAGGGACGGTGGGAGGTGGAGCGAGTGGGATGGTTCGTTTGACTGCGCGACGCAGGCTGCACGGCATAAGCTTCAGAGACGCGTCTAAGTATAGGGAGCGGAGCTACTCACCGCATGGGAGCACCTGCGTTCAGGCTACCACTTCTCAGTCTACTGAAAAGGCTGTTGCTTTCTGAAGCACCCTCAGCAATGCTGCCCGACCGACTGCGACTGGGTGACATGACGCCTGTTCGCTGGAGAGCAAAACCAGCACTTCGTGTAGGGGACTTGATGAAAGCCATTGGGTTCGCGGCAATGTTAATACTACTGCGACGTCTGCGCATGAGAGGACGTTCATTTGCAGTGGGCACGGGTGCGATGTTGGTGCCACTGGGAGTGGGAGTCACGCTCAGACCACGATCGACAGGGTCCATAGGACTGGATGGCATAGGCATTGGGGAGGAGGGAGGAGCATAAGTATTGGCTCTGGGATGGTAAGGCGCTAGGAGTCCAGAAGAAAATAATGCGGAATACGCGACCATCATGGAAACTTGCTAAAGGAAAGTTGGAGAGCTCAAAGTGAAAGAACAAGTTGAACCAGCACCAGATGCGCAGATGTTGAGTTTTCTCCATAAGGAATCGGATATATCCGTGTGACATCGTAACCTTACTGGAAGACAAAAAGATGGCCAACGTGGGGATCGAACCCAAGACCTTCGCGTAGCAACCACGACGGGGAGCCTCAGGATGAACAGAAGCTACCGTACGTGACTGTATTAGCACGACGCTCTAACCAACTGAGCTAGTCGGCCATGCTTCCACCCTAACAAGGAAGGTAGAATTGCCGCATTTGACTAAGTAGTCCTAAGTTCACCACATTGAACAACGACCGCGCTCGTATCTCCGGCCCACCATGTTCTTCATCGTGAGTACCCCTCTCAGCATTGTTCATTCCATCGTAAAATAACCTCTAATTCCCAGAAAGAACTCTCGCACACAATCCTCCTCCATCCCTCCTACTTCGGCCCTAGGATGCTCCAGTTCCTCGAGTCCAAACTCTACTCAGACGTAGAAGGAACTTGCTCAGGTGCATTCGGATACATCATCGCCGTCGTTTCCATCCTCGATATCGGAAAAGGAATGGTGCTCAGCGGAAGCGGTCAAGCAGAATTCATCACCCGTTATCGTGCAATAGTCTTCAAGCCTTTCAAGGGAGAAGTGGTCGACGGCGTCGTGAACAACGTCACCAAGGTGCTCATGATCCATCTTCCATTCATAGCGTACTGAAGCCGCGCGTAGATGGGCTTTTTCGCTGATGTCGGGCCGTTGACGGTCTTTGTGTCACACCAGGTGAGTTCCACCCCTGCGTCCTGTTTGATTCAGCTTCACCGCCATTTCTAGTTGATACATCCAGACATGAAATTTGATCCAACATCAAATCCCCCTTCTTTTGCCTCAGACGACCAGGTATCGTCCATCCACATATCTCTCGTTCCCCTCATATCCCTACCTTTCACTCGAAACAGATCATCGAGAAAAACACCCGCGTACGACTAAAAATCGTCGGAACTCGCGTCGACGCTACCGAAATCGTGAGTTCATATTTTTGTCGCGCCTATCGTGTCCGCTCATGCAAATACACCGCTAGTTTGCCATCGGAACGATCAAGGAAGATCACCTTGGTGTTATAGACTAATGAAAGAAAAAAGGTCGAGTTCGGACGATCACCCCATGTATACCTGCTATCCCTGTATTCGCTGTGTTATCTACTGCCAGTATACTAATGCCATCCTCTTAATCCAAGCTCTATTTCGCACTACGAAAGCAAAGTAAAAAGATCAGCATACATAGAAAAGCAAAGGCACTACACCATGTATGTGCTATTAATATATAAGTAGTCGATTTGATCTCCGCCCCTGCTCATTCCTCATCCTCAAACCGCAAGATCTGTGCATCCTCGTCTACAGGTACATCTCTATATCCGCGTCTCGCTCTGTAGCCCATCGATACAGCATCGAAGCTTGATGCTACCCACTCGAAAGCGATACCCGCAAGCCCAAGCAGGAACCACGGTACAGAAGCCAACGTAGCAAACGCGCCTGACCCAGAGGATCCCAAATGCGAGTAGTCGCCTCCATACCCACCTCCAGGTAAACGGATCGTCCTGTGTATCACCGGACCAGTGAGCATACCAGGGGACATCAAAGTAATTAAAAAATACTCACCCTCTCGCCATCCCACTTTTCTTGTACCACCACCATGCGACAAGCGCTGTGATAGCAAAGGGGAACAGAATCGCCACCATCCAGAACATCGCGCTGTGGCCTTTGATACCAGGACACAGGTGTGATTTGCCTCGGTCTATACGGTTGCCGCCTTCACAAGTAGAGTAGAGCACCTTGTGGTAAGCCGTGCGGTCATACCAATAGCCTTCGTCATTGCGACACGAATCGTCCGCCGGCCGTGGTTCCATCCCCGGCACGAGAACACATTCACCTAGCTGATTGCGGACATAGTTGAATTCGCTGCCCAGATTTTAAATTAGCTCTGAGCGAGTGATGTTGCATCTACGACTCACCATTCGAAGTCCTCTGTCGTACACGTGCAATTCCGCACGATGCTATCGAGTGCCTTGGGTTTGTCTCCAACCACGCAGTTCACGTCGCGTTTCCGGCGATGGTAAAGCGTCTGCACATAGAATGAATACCAACGGAAAACTTCGAGTTCAGGCATCCCACCTGTCGTCCGAATAAGCAAAGTTCGGTCCGTTCCTCACTAGGGCTCCACAACTCAAAGTCATCATGTCCCGGATCTTCAAGATCCACAATGCCTAACAGAATCAATAATCAATGAGCGCAGAGAAGAAAAAAACAGCTCAGCCTGCTTACATTGTTTATGCGTCAGAGACGAAAAGTCCAAATGCACAATCACCGATTCCCCAGATCCAGAGTATTTCCCAAGGAGCATAAACTTGCGGCTTGTATCCTCCGGAACTGTGACAATATCCTTCACTCTGATCTTCTCGTTCGAGAACTTGAACTCGCGCCAATTGAGCCCTTCGTCCGTCGTAAACAGGACATGATCCGTTGGTTCTTCGTCGTTGACGATGACGATGATAGAGCCCGAGTCACCAAACTCCCACAGATGCGCGTCCTTGTGTACTTCTTCCCATGTGAACCCTCCATCCCGGGACAGGAACGTATCGCTCTCCGTGTATGGAGCGAGCACTTCGCCCACATTGCCGACTGCCATCACGACCCCGACAACCGATGGGCTGCTATATGTCGCACGAGCATCAAAGCGCTCCGTGTATCCATGAACATGAAGCCTGCAACCCTAGACATGAAATGGGTCGGTCTGTAACGAGGTTTTTGACAAACAAATACGACATACCACTGATGAACAAGAATACTTCTGGCCCAGCGAATCTACCGCAGGGGGTATAAGCGGCTTCCAAGTGCCACCTAAGCATGACAATGAATCAACGATGGACCGATTTCAGCGCAAAAGCGTACCATCATTATGCGTGATCCTCGTCTGCAGAAGCTTGCGCCCCGTGAGCGCAGCCTCTGCAGGATTCGCCACCACATTGACCATAGCAATCCCGTCCAGCCCTTGGAACTTCTCAAAGTCCACAAAGCCGGCATTATTCCTGTTCACATTCTCGATGGACACCCCAAAGTACGTTCCGTTGGAATTCGATTTGAGGATGTTGCCCCAAGGTGTGGGCCACTCATTCATGGTCATGTGTAGGAAGATGGCCCTCGTACTTGATTCGAGAACGGTGTATGCCTAAAAGACGTGATCAGCCATTCTCAAGGGGTTTTCTTTTTGAAAAAGGTCAGAGTGATAGAGCCTACGTACGTGGGAATCTGGATGCATGCCGGGAGGGAACTGCCCAGGAGCAAACGTCCGTCCGTCCAGTGACACCTGCAGGTTAAGCGCGCCCCTCGCCGGAAGGTACTACATAACCACTCAAATCAACCAAACGTGCGCACGCACAAAACGCAAAACCAACGAACCTCCGCCACGATCAAAAACTCTGAAAACTTTGTGAACCCCACAACATGATCAAATAGCTTCGTCTTCCTCTTAAAGTAATCCGTCCCCGACACCAGCTGCAGTGCATTGTTGTCCTTACCGAAAGACTGCTGCGAGCCCAGCTTGTTTTCATACGACTCGCACAGGATCTGCGACGGATCGATCCGCAGCTCGTCGTCGCGCGCCCAGTCGCAGTTGACGACGTAGTCCTCTACGAAATGCCAGGTCCTCCCGTGGTCGCTTGTATACTGCGCCTGTGCGCGACAGTGATCACTACCCCCTTCACAGTCCGCGTTGCCGATCCAGATGAGGTAGTCGCTTTTTGGCTGGAAACGAAGCACCTGCGCACCGAAGGTGTTGGGTGGCGAAGGGGTGCTCAGGGAATGCCAGAAGCGACCTGTGTCTGTTGTGTAGTAGAACTTGCTAGTGTCGGTAATGAGATACGCGCGATCGTTGGTGTGTGAGTTCATGTAAAATGCTAGGAAGCGCTCCTCTGGGTGCTGTTGTTCCCAAGTATAACCCTCATTGCTGGATTGCCAGATCGTGTAGTCAGCAAGACGGACAAGGACAGTCTGCAGAGGCAGACGTGAGCTAATTACTGTCTTAGATCCATCAAGACACTAGACTCGCCTTCGATTCCTTGAAATACTCGCTCTGCACAATATCGGCGCTAAACGGATGCTGTGATATCATAAGTCATCCGCTCTGTGGACAAAAGCGAGAACAGAAACACACAATCTGATGAACGACTTCGCCTTCGGCAGGTTCAGCTGGAAATGACGTATCAGATATAGAACCTCTGCAACTTCTGAATCACTGACCTCCGGAACATTCCTTGGACACAGGCTCGTCCATGCGGAGGCCGCCCTCACACTCATTCCCAGGAATCTTGCGATATCCAGATGATCCCATGTACGTCTCGTCAGGCCTCCCAAGGGTGCACTGAGTGCTGGGTATGCGCTCTGGACCCGAAGGCACGCACATACCATCACTCCGTACGAAGTTGTAGTCGCTGGAACACTCCATGAGTGGCCGCAGGACGACAGGGGCAAAAAAGGGACATACCACTCATAATCATGCTCCGCGCAGGGGCACTTGTCCTCATGGACTTCTGGATCATGGAACTTCTCTCCCACGTAGCAATTAGCATCAGGCTTGCGCCTGCTGTACCATTGCTTTGATGCATATCAGCCAGGATATTCTCGTTGAAGGGTTGTGTCAGCTCACCCGAACGCCCATAATACATTCCGAATCGGCACGAGCCCTTGCGTACCATGGCTCCTTGTCGCTTTCACCACACTGGGGACGACCGAGGGTGGCGAAGTCGAGGTAGATGACAGCGTGGCGGGGACCGTTTTGCTTTGACTGCCGAGTCGCCTGGCCAAGAATGACAAACTTCTGAGACGTCGAGTCCGATACCGTTGTCAGACCCTTGGCGCGAAACTGGACACCAACGTTGTATGGGTTCCTGGGGAGTAGGGTGTTTCAGTAGGGTTGGAAAAACGAACATGCATTGAAAGACGAGTCATAGGCACGTACCAGGTCTGGCCCATGTCCGTGGAGTACAGGATTGTATCGGTGGCTTGCTCATTGTCGACGACGACGATGACACTTCCTGAATCGCCAAACTCATATAGATACGGGCCATCATGCACCATGGTCCATGTGAGGCCAGCATCGGTGCTCATGTAAGTATTACCCTCATCATATGGTGCTAGCGTACTCCCGACGGAGCCTACACCCATAACGAAGCCTGGGGCGGGGGATGAGAAGATGCGGCCATAGTTATGAGCATCGGTCACTGAGTGCAAGTGCAACGAGCATGTGTCGGACGAGCAGGAACTACCGCTAGGGACACTAAGAGGCCGCCATGAGCTGCCTGCGAGGATATCGAGTCAACTCAGCGCACAAATAATTGAGGACGCCACTCACCATCATCGAATGTGATCATTGAGCGTAACTGCTTGCCAACCATCTGTCTCTCGACATCTTGTGCATTGGTGACGACGTTGGCGATACCGACACCCTCAATACCATAGATGGTCTCATAGTCGACGTACCCTGCCATGTTCCTATTCGTGTCCTTCAAACTCTCCACAAAGTAGGTGCCGTTGGAGTTGCTGACGAAAAGGGTGCCGATAGAGCTCATCTCGTAGAGCACAACATCTACTGCGAGGGAGTGGACTGTAGATTCGACGATGGTGTATGCGTTTTCTCGTAAGCGCGCCTGAGAGGCATGCGGGAACTGGGCTTTGGCCCATTCCTTGGTGTCCACAGTCACATACAAGAACATGTCGCCATCGTTGCCAGGAGTTAGGTCCTTGAGCGCAACTACTGCGAACTTGGACACGATGGCAAATGCCACGATACCCTTCGCGCTCTTGCCGATGCCGAGGTCCTCATTCTGCTTGGTAGCGAAGAAGTCAGTGCTGGAGTAGAGGCGTCTGCTTGCGATATTGTGCGAGCCAGTTACGGAGGAAGAGTCATAAGCGACGCAATAAATGAGGTCTTCGTGAGCATCATGTCTGAAGTCTTTGCTGCTGTGGGCGAATTGGCAGCGGGAGACGTCATCCAGAAGTAATTGTGGCGACGTAGCAAAACCGTCTTTGGTGTAGAATGTCTTTGCAAGGAATTAGATAAGAATTATATGAAAAGGAAGAGAACTGCGTACGATATCTCGACACAAGTCAACCCAGCCGATTCGTGTACATTGGGTGGCCTGGAAGAGGATATACTCCCATCTGGCGGGATCTGAGTGGAAGGAGAGTGGTCTTGGGGTGTATGATACTGATTCGGGGATGTCGAATGAGTGCCAGGTGCTTCCACGATCGTCTGTTCGGTAATGTGTGTTGCCATTGGTTAATACGAATGCCTAGAAAGCCAAAGTGAGTTGACGCCCGAGGCCGAGGAGACGAGGAGACATATACGGGGACAGGGAACATGAATGATTACTCACCACGCGATTGTTGAACGGGTGCTCGACAAACATTGCAGCCTGGCCTGATGGTATGTCTTGTGCGCGAGCCCAGTCCTTGCCTTCGTTATGAGAAACGTATAGGTCCCCGAAGGTAACGTCATGGTATATCACGCTCTATAAGATAAAATGAACAATGAAGCGAGCCCTGAGGCTGATATGAATGCCTCACTGTCGTATCCTCGAAGAAGAACAGCCAGCCTGGTGGATTGTCGAAGTAGGTTATGGCAGACTCTGGGTCAGCAGCGTACGTGGCACCAAAGTAAAGAAGAAAGGTGAGCGTTGACCATATGAAAGCGGCTGTCCTATGCCAGGGAGCCATGGACGTTGTGGAATTGAAGAAACGTTGTACAGAGTGACAACGTTGAGAGCTGCACCACCGCAGCCGTGCAGTAAAGTTCACGCTTCACAGCCACCACTCGACGAAGTAGTGCCCATTTCGGGCTGACGTGGAGATCATATGGCCAAAGAGCAAATTCACGAATCACTTGGCGACACATTCCACAAGGCGAGATATGTGAGACAACATCGCTGGCAGATCATTGGTGTTTATATCATTCGGCAAATGATTTTGACGACGTGCTTCATGAGAGCGAGCGCCGCAAACTTCACCCGGCTTCGGGTAGGCCTGCAAATGACAAGATGTTTCGTGCACAACTCTCCGGTGGAGTCAACACTTCGATTCTCAAGGATAAATACAGGGTTGTTTTATTCAACATCAGGCTATCGAGCGGTCAAAGCCTTGCACTTTGCATGCATGCATTGCAGGGTTATTGACTTAACTACACTCCAGGACGAACTCTAGGACGAACTCCGAGTCTAGTGTACATTTAGTATGGTACAGCATTAAACTCGGTCTTTCTCCAAACCTGCATGGAAGCAACTCCCCGAGAGTAGACTCCTTCACTCCATCTACCTTTTCCAGGTCATTAGATGCAGCCATTAGGATAGGCATATCCAGGGAGCCAAAATCACGAATCACTGCTTGGCGACACATTCCGCAAGGGGAGACAGGTGAGATATTAACATTGTTGGCAGATCATTAGTACATCGGTTTTGCGCAGGGTTTTGACGACGAACGTCGTGACAGCGAGCGCCGCAAACTTCAGCTTGCCCTTAACCCTGCCACCGAAACACCCCAGTTGCCATTGCGTGAGCGTTGTTGGACGAGGTGGACGCACACCACTGCCTTCAAGATTGCGGTACGCTCTGCACATATAGTGGCACCTATGTATGTTGACAAGACTAAGGAAGCCTTAAAAGGCACGCACCATATGAAACATTATCGACACTACAACCTGTGATCCTGAGTGAGAAGAGCAGCTCCAACGCGGAATTTGGAATAACGGGCATATGCGAACGTCTTCGCTATATTCATGGCCTGCACTCGTTTCAGGCGCATTTTGCAGGACGATGGAACGGCGCCTTCAACTGCAGCCTGGAGAAGGCGATCCCAATCCGAAGTGACGATGACTTCCATAATTTAGCATTGGCTAACTGGAATAGTTCAAATCCGAGTCAGGATGCGCAATCGAATTTATACTGGCGTGGTCAAGATACAGGCGAGAGCAAAAGGCCTGGCAGCCGGCAGCACTCGCCGCGGCGTCGACACCTGTGACTTTTTTTTTGATACGGAACAACTATTATTCTGAACCCTTATCTGTATGTAAAGGTCTAGCTACTAAGTTTTTGACAGTTTCTTACTCTAGATGAATCAAATCTGCATATCCATCATCCTCCAATATTTCAACCTTGTCATTAGCAAAAGAGATGCACACAATCGAGGAGACGACAGCGAACTCAGAAATCATCACTTCTCCTGATGCTATTAGAGCACTATAAAACTTCCTGGCACGTTCACGAGCGATCGTATGTTCATGCGGTATACAATTATGTGATGGCCCATATTGATGAATGTCCAGATTCCCGATCTTAAAACTCTATACCCAGCCCCCCCAACCGCCACCGCCCTCATACCTCTGAGTCCGAGTTCGGGGACCAGAGCATTCATGCTATTCTCCTTGAGTTCCGGTAACAATTCCATTCAGTTTACCAGGAAATCGCTGGCCTGGATAAGGTCATAGATAGACTAAAGGATCTTCGACAGCAGGTCGTAGAAAAGCAGGCTAGGATCACCCAGTCTATTGTATCTTACACCGAGGATCTGTATCGGCTTTCTGGTACTTGCCAGTTGAAGTCCTATGTCAGATTTTCGATCTCACTGGGGCTGGCTTCCCTGCCATTGACAAGAGTATGCCAATGATGGAAGGAGGTTGCTATGAACTTGCCTAGACTGTGGTGCACATTGTGACCAATCGAGTACGCAAAAGTTGGGAAGAGACATCATTCTGGCATCACTTATGGTTTAAGCGAGCACAAGGACATTCACTCTCGCTAGAAATCCATTGCTCCCGAGATGCAGGCCTCAGCTAAAAGGCTTTCTTCAGCTTTGCAACATCCCATCTCTTCGACACACGATTCCATATTCGAAGGAGTTGAGACTCTCGAACAAATGGAGAGGACTCTAGTGTTTGTCAACGAAGTTGTTGATGCACAATTAGCTTTGGAACGTGCACAACGGCTTTTGCCACCTCACCTAAAATGCTATATGGACTTCCTTCGCTCAGGGAGGAGCGAGAGTGCAGGAAAGGTTACTTGTAGAATTTCGTGTTCAGGTTACACAACGACTCGGGGCAAA
>PVYJ01006820.1:18391-47150 GCA_002995095.1 Rhizopogon sp. AM-2018a | reverse complement strand
TAAAACAATATATAAAACAAATATATATATTGTAATCATTTACAATCTTGTGGGGATTTGCTGATGTACCCAAACGACCTTGCTATCCATACCCAGCGACATCACTCATGCATTTTGCGTCTACTATGTATAATTAATATATGCAATAAGGAATGTCACCAACTGCTTCGCAGCAGGTTGCACATGGGCAATCATGATACATCACGATTGTGTTTTTTGGTCCGCAGAGAAATGCGACCGGCAGATCGTTGTTATGACCTGGGATCGTTCCGCACTCCGCGAGGTCTGTGAGTAGCCATAAGCATACAGTCTGAGGCCCGCACCTCCAGAAGTCGCTAGACTGCAAAGTACTCACTAGCTTTGGCGCAGGGACGGCCGAGGATCTGTATGTCAGCTGCGACAAGTATTGCTGCAGCAGACAAGATCACAGTGGTATGCGAGATGAATTTCATCATGATAGTTGCAATTCGGCACTGATGGTGCTCTTGCTAGACCTAGTACTAATTATCTTCGATTTTATACCTCTTTTAAGCGACATAGTGAGCTGGCAAAGCGTCCAAGCAGGCAGCGTCAGCACGTTGACAACGTGTAGAATCTAGATAGCAGAGTGAAATCAGAGTGTAAGCCGGTCACAGCGGCCCGTCCACATAGTAACCGCTACACCAAAAGGTAGTGAAATAGATACTGAATGACTAGCATTCAGTATCGCAGGCCGTATTTATGTTATGGGAACTCAAGTAAGCCAGCGTGCTTACACAAAGCTGACACCAAGAATCGACGATTCAATCAATTCAGAATCGCTGACTGAGGCGCCATCAGAATCGACAACTTTACATAATTATCAACTTCGACCATAGCTTGGTTCGAATTCGCGGATCAAAAGCCTAAACGTGTTTTCCAAGAATCTCCACTATTTGCAACTGACGCTCCGCTATTGGCAACTGAAGCCTCACTATTTTGCAATTTATATGAGCTATATGTATTTGGATTGACCTTCGCATTCTCGCAATAATGTCGGTCTATGTCGAAGGACAAGCTGTCTCTTTCTCTCAAGATTTGTCGGCGGACTGCTCGCATGTTTCTTCTACGTTTTTGCGTCGTCCTGGCCTGTTTGGGCATGTGGCATGTGGCACGTCTCACGCTCACTGTTTATGATGGGTTCGATTCCTTGACCACCGAATTTCCGTTTGTCGTGCAACGTGGTCTTCCGACCGATGTTGTTTTTGGTTCAGACTGGCGTGCCTATCGACGAGGCGCAGCTGTCCATTACAACGTGTCGTTGCCTTTGTCGGAGTTTGACGTCGGTGACGGTGCGTGAATCTTGACCTGTTCTAATGTTAAAATTCGGGTTGATAGGTGATTCCAACGGTTCTTCTCTTTCTGTTACTAGTAGTGATGCTTCCCAAGCGGGATCTTCTATGCTACCCAAGTGGGTTCCTTTGAAAATCTATGTGCAGGAGGTGCCACGAAAATTCGCGAGGTTCTTTACAGCTTGCCAGTCGGTGGGCGCAGCACTTCCAGTCTAAACATACCGTCGCTTAAATTGCTGCTTTTCACAGTGGTTGCGAGCATCCGGCGTCAGTTGATTATCATGCCGATAGTCGCTCACGGCTTTTATTTCATTTTCTTTCTGATAGTTGCGTGCTTCATCGTTGTTCGTCTTCGGAGACGCGAGCTTGTCGTGCATTTGCCGCAGGTGGGCTTCAGTAGTGAGACTGATATGGTCAGTTATTATAACGCAACCATAACAGAGTTGATATAGCATAAATTGCAAAGCTTCAGTTGCCAATTGTCGCTCGAACTGGAAACTGACGCACAAGTCGATGCAGTATTCTCGGATAGCCCGTCAATGGTGTTAGAACGAAAAGGGTCGGAGTCAACGCATGAAACTGCCTGCATGTTTTCAACGCTATTGCGCCGCCCGACGGGTGTGCTTTTGACAAAGCAGAATCGCAACGACCATTAAGCACGACGTGCTTGCCATTTCGCAACGCGAGCAGGCTCACACAAGTCAACGCATCAAAAACAAGACAACACAGAATGTACGATTGAAACCAAAGGGCGCGAAAAGACGGACATGGGACGACACTGGCGCTGACCGAGAAGTCTCCATAAAAATCCGTATCTCTAAAAAAATATAAGAATCGAAACGGTAGCGGGCTTTGCTATGCACTGCGTGGCCCTACGCGACTTATTTGCAAACCTAAACATCTTGGCATGATCTCCTCTCCTCTGTAGTCGGACACAATATTTGGATGGTTTTTTCGGTTCCTAACTTCCTCCACACATTTAATTTATACGCACTTGAAGTCTATTGTGGTTGGATCCATGTCTTTGAGCAAGAACCCTTCCAAGAGACCATCATCAAGCATATATGGGCTCACCATAATTTCCCCACCATCTGATTCTTTGCAACTCCCCTGCATGGCTCTTCGAAGAATCTTCGCGCGGAAAATATTCCAAGCGGTGTGCATATATAACGATGGACGTACAACTCACTTGGGCTCTGCCGAGTAACGACTGCGTAGTCTCGAGCGATTGAGCTGTTCGGACATATGGAAGACCGATCCTATGGAATGAATGCGCAGCGTACGATTAAATTGTATACAAATATGGGTATCCGATGGCATCAGCCCAATCCGCGTTATCTACTCCCAAATGAGTGCCCCTCCTCTTCCAACTGTATGGTCAGCTCCTCAAGCCCCGAGATTCTGCTACGCAGAAGGGTATGTACACGATCGCGCACGCCATCGGTGTCAGCACGTTTATGTGGTGAAAGCACGAGCTGAATGTGGATCGAGCCAATGACGCTTCCCGAGTCCTTTGGCCAGAACCGGGGAGATGAGTAAGAGGCAACACCTTCCACATAGGCAAGCTATAATATCAGGTAAACGGTCAGAGCAATAAGATCAGGAGGAAGATGCAATACCTCAGAGAGTGCTTGTTTAACCTCTTCCTCACGGGACCCCATATCAAGGCTCAGGACCCTACCTGTGTCAATGACCAGAGGCACGACACTTGCAGCGATCATGACTGCAATGAATAGCGACGCTATGGGATCGAATATTGTGTATCCATATAACTGGATGAGGAGGGTCGAGATAATGACTCCGACAGAACCAAGCGTGTCCTGGGAATATATGTCAATCCCAACGACACGCGACGCAGAAGTGGCCGGTAAATGCTCACCGCCATGACATGCAAGAAAACGCCACGCATATTATGACTATGCCCTTCGTGGCGGTGCCCATGATCGTGATCATTGCAGTGTCCGTCGTCGGGCTGGCTGGATTCCATCCCATGGTGATAGTGGTGGTGATGGTCATGCTTCAAAGTGCTAGGATAGCTGGGTGAAATTGGCGAGTCCACGCCATTGGGTGAAGATAGGGGAAACGGAACAGCAGACGCGACTTGGGCGCCATCAATGGGTATTTGAAGGGAAGGACCCCGAGAGTGAGGCTTGCGGCCACGTATTGAAAAGCCCTCCTGCCTGTCATCCTCAGGCGAGGGAGGAGTATGAGTATGAGTATGGTCAGAGTGTGAATGCGAGTGAGAATGGGAATGGGAATCATGATCCGAATGTAAGGAGTGGTTGTGTACATCCGAGTCTTCATGGTGAAGCGAAGAAGACTGCGGATGGTCATTGGACTTGGAGGGTGCGTGTCCATGCAAATGGGCATCAAGTGAGTTACTATGGTGTTCGTGGGCACAGTCACCATGAGCATGTCCATTGTGTGAATGATGCTGATGCGAGTGTCCATGGTCATGAGAGTGGCCCTAAGGCCTTGAAGTTAGAATGAGACAACCCAGGGGAGGTGTGTTAACGAACATGATGGTGATGGTGATGTCCACCCATAGCATACATGCCAAACAAGTTGATGCCCAGTCCGAGCGAGCTAATCAGCAGCAGCTGGTTCGTCGTCATTTCCGGAGGGTCCAATCTAGAGAGTTTAAGTAAAAAATCCTCTGGGATCAATTAGATACATACATTCGCTGTACAGCTTCGAAAATAATAAAAACAGATATCAGGATGAGGAATATCCCATTGGCGAATCCTGATAAAGTCTCAATTCGACCGAATCTGAAACAGAACTTAATCACCGCTTGCGTCTGCTTGACACAAAGAATGCACCCACCCGTACGTGAACCGTTCATTTGGAGGCCATTTTGCCATCATCGAGGCGATCAAGCCAACACCAATCGCCAAGCAATCAAATGCCATATGAATAGCTTTGAAATCGTCAGCATATAGCGACCCTCTTCTTGCTCAACTCACCATCAGAAATGAGACCCAAGCTGTTTGTCCAGACACCGTATAGCATCTGGACCAGCATGAAGGCCAAATTCAACATAAGGAAATAAAATATCTTCCTCGATTCACTGTCGGAAAGTATCGAGTTTAAATAGAACCGTATAGCTTTCGAGACTGGGGTACGTGATGGTCCAGATAGAGTAGGATCATTGTCAGGGTATGACGCTAGAGAATAGCAGGTAAGAAGCGAGCCACATGACCATGCGGAATGAAAACTGACAACGATACATCATCATCCCGACCAGTAAATCGATCCAATGAGGGTGCTGAGAAAACCCAAGAAAACCCATGGCAGTCGCAACAAGGAAGGCGATCGGATAGGAGACCAAGAAAGTTTGAGAGGTCTGGCTGGCATTAAATTGCATTCCAATTGTATCCGGCGTCAGAAATATCATAGTGTATGTCAGAAGCGGAAGGACTGCCAATGAGGTTAGAGGAAGGATAGGTGTTGGTGGAAGGTCAATCTAGAGAAAAATAGAGTGAGGTCATAACAAAAGGCCTAAATAAGAAGTACAGACGATCGCTTGTCTGAATGCGTAAAGCGGGAGCCCGATAAGTGCAGCGCCTAGTGTACTCGTAGCAGTCGTCAAGGTGGGGCTCACAGTGGGAGCTAAGACGCCACGAAGATGTTCAAGAGCATAAGTGGACATGCCATGCAGAACCAAGGCTCCATAACCAGGAGCGATTATAGAGACGCTACGTTTAGACACGAGTACATCAGAAGCGAATGAGAGTAGAAAGGACAGGAGTGTCAGGACAGGCTTCCACATCTGAGATGCTTCATGAACAGAATATTTCGATTGTGTAGACCAGACTGACCGAAGCTGGGCCAATGAAGGAGCCCACCCACATTGCGGAGAAATGACTGAACAACATTACCCTGGATACATGTATGAGTATCGGGTTGCAGGATTCATTTCAAGGAACAGTTTACCTTGGAGAGGGAAGACGATACAGTGCAGTAAGTAGAGTTGCTTGTTGCACAAAGAGAAGTAATGACGATACGCCAAATGCTGTCCACTAAGCATGATCAAAAGGTCAAGTGAGGAAGCGGTAGAGTAGAGTCTTGAACAATAGTACCTCTATATTGCCGTTCGCCATAAGCTTCCCGGTGAAGCCTTCCCATATGAGCATAGCCAAAGCACCACAGGCCAAGACTCTCATGAGCACCCAGAAGACTCCAACATCATATGACAGAAGTAGCTCTTTTGCAGCATAGAGTGTCAAAACGAATATAACATTGGAAGGTAATATAGTGGGTATCAGTCTGTTGATGATTCTGAAATAGGTTTCAAGAGTGTGTGAGATATTGACACGCATACTGGCGAGTTTGTGACACGACGTACGATCCGGTGAGTACCTTGGTTGGCTTCAAGCTAATTTTCCGACGCGTTCGTGCATCTGGAGCAGACATTCCGGGACAAAAGAGCGTGGATATCGACGGTTTCAACAGAACCTGCGAGCTTGAGTTGTCACTGACCAAATATGTAGAGTCCTCTATCCAACGCTAATCCGCAACGTCAAACACAAGGCCTAGGTCTAAGCGTTGTTTGCGAGTATTTGGTCCATCATCATAAGTTAAATTTGCGTCCTGAGCACGGCTCTCCACAACATCGACCAACGGTACGTGCAAGTTCAAAAACTTATTTTTCTTTTGGATGAACTCTTTAGATGACGAGTCTGACCCTGCTGGCGTGCGGTTTCCTCACGACAGCATCCATGACGAGTCCTTCAATTTTTACCATTCATGCATATCTGATTTTTTTTTTCTCGCTTTCTTACCAACCTCATACAAGTACATCGTGCTGACGAAAAACGCTGTTCTAGATTCTCTTACCACCATGCCTTCTGTTGTCG
Source organism: Rhizopogon sp. AM-2018a (assembly GCA_002995095.1). Lineage (NCBI taxonomy): Eukaryota > Fungi > Basidiomycota > Agaricomycetes > Boletales > Rhizopogonaceae > Rhizopogon > Rhizopogon sp. AM-2018a. The sequence continues at coordinate 40,981 of PVYJ01006820.1, read as the reverse complement.
AGGATGATTGGTCTGATTCTGATGAAGAGATCGGGTCGGAAGTAGAGACGGCAGTTTTATTGGGTATTCCCGATGGCGCGATGGAGGCAGACACTGATATCAAAGATGCTGCAGTTTCTCGCATTGGCGGGCGTCCTGTACGAGCATGTCTCTTCGATCATGTACGATCAATTTGTCAATGCAATTTACTGTATTTTTTTCAAGGCACTTCTGCCTTCGAGAGAACCATCGTTCTCTTCCTCCCAGTGCAAGAACTGCTCGTACCCCATGCAATTGCTTGTCCAGGTCTGGTGTCCAGTCGAAGACAGTCCTATGGACAGAGCATTATATATCTGGGCATGTTCCCGGAGTACTTGTCAACGGAAGGATGGGAGGTAGGTCTGTACTATTCACGCTGAGAAATAGGTTGTCATTCTCAGTGGATTCTGAAATAGTGTCCGTGCGTGGCGTGGTCTGAGATACAACGTAGAGTATGCAGCAAAGCTCGCGAAAAAATTCAAGAAGCAAGCACAGCATAAAGCTTCTCCACCTGTGAAGACTGCACCGACGACTAACCCGTTCTCAGTTGAGTCACACCTGCACATGTATATGTAACAACTCACTAACTGTCCAAACTATCAGTTGCAAGCGGGATCTACTCCTAGTCCTTTTGGATTGGGTCATCAGATATTCGGACACCCGGCTTCCACAGTTACTACACCTGTGATAGAAGACGAGCCAGAGGACACAAGTGACACGGAAAGCGTTGCCTCCGAATCTTCTGAACATTCATTGATTACCGCGATGGCATCAACGACGATTGATGATTCGCCTTGGCAAGCTACTCCGTCTTTTCCTCCCATATACCTTTCAACAATCTCAGAATATTTGCCTCCCACACCCAAATCCAAAATCCTTCAAAGTGCACGGATAGATGATCCTGCAGATGAAGATCCTAAAGGCGGAAAGGACATGAACTGGGCATTCGAACCATACGAGAACTCCTTGGAGGTGGACAGTGTATTTGATCGATTCACGAAGCGGGTGAGCAATACAGGAGAGCAGTGTCTCAGGTTAGTTCAAATTGAATCTTTTCCATCCGATTAACCAATGATTGAGTTTAGATATGAGCTGAAGGGGATTCCCCTACCTTTTTCATCGGACGATGTGTTCGACAGGCTATTTCCTGTTCCTGCTCAGGATCCTCTCCCTGTGACGAAGGCTGACTTCAAGGTTATCCCTGCTGTTAAACGTTCATACAGCACCGCTTCAATACCCACATGCCCGGCTTGCAAGGCGGCGCGCGTCTTTGAATGTCAATTGATGCCCAACCTGATTAATGTCCTGAGGACCTCCATCAAGGATGAAGATACGCAAAAATTGACAGACGAACAAAGGATGAAGGTGGTTCAAAAAGCCCTGCAGAAAAATGCAGCCTCTGATAAGCGAGGTATGGAATGGGGCACTTGCATGGTTTTTTCGTGTGAAAGAGACTGTTGCCTTGATAACGCCAGAGAAGCTAAGGAATGTTGGAGAGAAGAGTTTGTTCTTGTGCAGTGGGATGATTGAATAAGACATCGTATTTTTTAACACCTTGTATTGCTGGTTCTCCTCTTCTTCGGATCGATGTCAATAATGCCCCTCTGAGTCCCTCGTCGAGACGGTCGTTGAGGATGAGAATTGATTGATCAAAATAACGTTATTTCAGGTTTTGTTTCATATGCTCTTATATGGACCCTATCGTTGTTGTTTTACCAGCAGCACGTCTTCGGGCGCAGAGATCATCAAACGTCCCAATCCTTGCTTTTAGACTTTTCTTACTTACTTCGTGTCCCTCACCTTCCACCTTGACGCCCTCTGACCATGATGCCGCACACGCTGACCCTGCCTCCCGCCGTTATCTTCGAGTCTGACGAATCTGAATCTGGCTCAGTTTCGGCCTGCCATGTACAACGATTCCCCCACACCCGTGCTCAACTATTAGCTATAATCCGTCAGCAGAAAGGCGGTTCAGACTACTTCGATGGTGACGGAGACGGGGATGAATGCTGTCGCATCAGCACCTCTCTTGTGACAAAAGTAGCAGGGCTACTTGCAAATGAGCAAGAAGATGAAGTTAAAACAATACTGAAGAGTTTATGTGGGGTAGAAGATGACATGGTTCGATCGCGAGGCGTCTGTTCCACTTCATTCGCTGATCTCCTGTTTTGTAGCTTGAACAGCATGTCTTAGATTTGATGCATAGACACCACGACGATGTATCAGGCGTCCCTTTCCTCTTTTTAACTCCAACACGACGCCCATCGCGGCCGTCTTCTCGAGCTTCCACCCACTCTGCTCGCCTAAACCCCAACAGGCCAGATACCCCCAGTTCCGTACCTACTTCACCTCTTGCTATTGGTTTTCGTAGACCACATACACCTGCCGGTTCCCCTCTTGTCACAGGAAACGCAAGCTCGTACATAACTGCACGCAGCGTTTCACCCATGAATTCTCCGACCCTCGCATACGCTCAAGCGGCGCAAGCACATCCTCAGTTCACGTCGAGCCTTCCCTCGTCACCGATCTCCTCCCCTCGTCTTTTGAGCGCAAAAGCAACCGAATTCAAACCTATTCCCCGGCCCTTATCTGCAGCTGCGTCCAATCCTACAACGACTCTTTCTGGATATAGAACCGAGACACCGTCTCCCGACCTGTGGTCCCATAACCAGCTCAGAGCAACTTCTAATCTTGCTATCGCCGCACCCTTAGTCCCAGACCATTCTCTGCCCCGAGCTGTAACACCGAGCTCCCTCCGCTCATCTCTCAAACCAGGGGAGGAAGACGAAGATGATGACCCATTCGATCCCTTCGCCCCCAACACAGTGCCCCACTCCTTCCATCCAATCACGGTCACCGACTTTGACCAGTGGTTGGATCCTTCCTCACTCTCACCCGATGATCCACTTGCACAAAGTTATTACCAGCAGGGCTATGACTATGACCCGCAGTTCGATGGGTCAGTCGACGACGCAGAGGGGACAGGGTACCTGACGGATGGGATGACACCTCTTGATGTGCTCAGCTCGGTGTTTGGATCCACCCTGGCGCCATCCGAGCTGGAAGATGCACTTTCACAGAATGGCTATGATTTCGAGCGTGCTATGGCGTGGCTTGTTGATCGCGCTCTGCCTTCTCCTCCTCCTCAGCACACCCAACCTCGTATGCAGTCCATGGGAGGGCGGGTGACGTTAATAACAAGAGATAGTAGCGCTGGGATAGTGCATGGGGGACGTGGGGGATTCCAGCCTGCCATACGAGGTTCCGCCAGAGGCAACACACGGCCTGTCCCAGGCGGGGGTAGGGTTTGTCGCTACTACCTTGCAGGCGAATGCCTGCGAGCAGATTGTCGCTTCAGGTTTGTTGGGTTCTTATTTCTGGGGGTATGTCCACCTCATCTTTATTTACAGCCACGACCTGGAGAGGGCACTTTGCCGGTTCTGGTTGCGTGGTACCTGTGCCAAACAGGATCAATGTGAATTCTTGCATCACCTCCCTAAAGACGTTGATGTATCCAATGTGACCGGTGCACTTTCGCGGACTAGCCTCAATAATACCGTCAGTGTCCGTACCATAAGCCCTCCACCTGATGAGTTCCCAGCACTCGGATTCGAAGGTGCCACTTCTCGCACTCGCAGAGGTTACGGCGCCCGAGATGGCCATTGGCAACATGATCCTGGTCGTACAAGATTTTCAGCAGCCGTCAAGAAAGCAGCTCCTCCTCAAGCGCCGGTGGATCGTACAACAGTGACCCGCCACCCGATATCGCCGAGTGCATCTGTAGATAATTTGCACATCCGTACCTCGATCGTGGCACCCAAACCATCCCCCCGCATCAAGTTACGTCCCCCAGCACTATTGCCCACTTTACCTACCGGGGAATCAGTCAATACTCTATATATGTCTTATCGATCACGAGCACTACAATTGGGTGCTGCTCGGAACGCATGCTTATCTCGGGCTGCTGATGCATGGAGGCGCGGCGATGGTGCAGCAGCCAAACGATTCAGCAGGGAGGGTCATGATCTCAATGCTAAAATGGGCAATGAGATGACAATAGCCGCTAGTAAACTCGTCAGAGAACGTGCAAAAGTCGCAGAGCTAGCTGTGAAGAGCCGAGACCTTAGCTGGTCTGACGACATCGGAGATCGAACTGCCCGTGGCCGAACCTGCGGAGGAGGCTTAGGGGTGTGTCTAGGCATAGCCAGCAGCACCATAGGTGGCGATTCGAAAATGACATCAGAAGAGAGGGCTGAAGCTATGCTCGACCTTCACGGTTTACATTCGAATGAGGCAACGGAGGTTCTTGAAGATTTTTTGCTTGCTGTGAGTACTCTATGCAACAGCGAAATATCCATTTACTTATTCTCGATTTCAGCTGGAGCGTGAACATTTCCTTGGTCTCGGTATGCCCCCCCCCTCGTATTGAACTAGCACGAGTACTTATTAATACGTTTTAGGTTACCTTGTTGTTGGAGAAGAGAAGCACACTGGGACACAGGACACAGCCCGCGGTGCATCGCGGGCACGCCTCGCTGCTGGCGTCCGAGAATGGCTCCACCGATGGGGTTACCCCTGGAGTGAGCGTGACGGCATCATATGCGTAGATCCTCTTACTCATGGATGAGGGCACCTTGGTAATCTGGAGTTCGGATTGGAGCAGAATGTTCCTTCCACATTTGTTAAGAATGGTACTTGCTTTGAAATGAATGCTTTGAAAAATAATGTTTTATTAGGCAGATCTATCGAACATTTTATGATTGTACAAACTAGGGCAGAAATAACGATTCTTCTTTTCCTAACCCCGTGCCGCGACACGTCATGTCGTACGGTTCGGATGACTAGACAATGATAGACCTGTGCCCAGATTGGCTATACTCAACGGATGGTAATGATGAGCGCCGGAGTAATTCGGTACATCTTCGCTGTCATGATCATTGATCACAGAACCCCAACTGAAGCGCTACGGGTTTTTGACGCTGCGTGGCTGGCCGCCATCAGTCTCCCTCCGACGGAGCATTATCTTCCTGGTCGGTTTGCAGTACCAGTGAGGACCGTTAGTACTACCCTCATTTCAGCAGGCCACCGTTACCAAGTATAAGTACCGAACTGATAGAGCCCTTCACACTGAAAAATACGTCTTTACTAACTAGACTGCAAGAAGCGTAAAACTGGGTGGTTTGCAAGACACTGACATCGTTCAGGCGCACAAGTCCTCTACAAGTCGTTCATTTACATCGGAGTACAAGTTCTAATTTAACAGCGGCAATATGATTATTATACATCACTTGGAAAAAATAAATGCTTCCCTACACATCTGGATATAGAATTTGTTATGGATAAAGCGCCGCCGAAAGACGTATACGCACATGAATTTCAGACGAAATTCAGAACTCTGACCGTGATGCAAATATTTATGAATTGAGGAATCACGGAGCCTTCGGAGGTTACCTACGCACTACCGTAACGTAGACCGGGGATTCGAAAATGTGGTCTATAAGCGAACTTAAATAGCTGTGTGCCCTACGACTGTGCAATGGCGCCCTCGCGCAGACTAGGAGCTGTGTGTTGGATTGCGATCCATGAATGTCACAACCGCCGTGATAGTCTACCTTTGAACAGCCACTTGGCCAAAAAAGGCAGGCGTAGTAATGTTTCCCGAATGTCGGTACGAGACGTGGCTACCAACCCGTAGTTCAACGTTTACATGCCAACACGAGCCTACATACAAAGTCAAAAGCCCTAGCCCGCACCCCTCCGCGACCACATTCACCTAGCTATGTCTGCTCACGAACACGACAGCGACGCTGGACCCCGTCCTTATTCCTTTGACCTCACCTTAGAGCTCGAGCGACAGCTCGATAATGAATCAAACCCGAACTCGCCAGCAGATGCAACAGGACCCCACTCCCTGGATCCTCATGTCCTCGCTTCTATCATTACTCAACTGAGAACGTCGCTCACTGATGTAACGAGAGAACGAGATGAATTGTCACAGGCAATCACTGAACAGCGGGCACGCGAGGCAGGAGCTGCAGACACAATGGGTCATATGATAGAGAAATGCTCAAAGATGCAGGAGGAATTGGATAATGCTCGTGCCAAGATTCACGATGACGAAAACACGATATCAATACTACGGACGAAAGTCGAGGAAAGCAGGTTCGTTTCCCATGGCAATTTGTATAGTGCTTCACTCACAGTGCTTCCTGACTTCTCAGACGTGGCCTCATGCGTCTACAGTCTGAGAGACGGGTGAGTCAAGTGCCTCCCGCTCTTGACTTGTCTAGAGCCGGAATCCCGTCCTCGAGTGGCCCGCCATCCTCTAAGCGTGCCTCCTTTAACCCCCTCACTGGATCAGCGGCTGGGCGTATCAATGCCCACAGACGGATATCTTCAGTCACCGACTCCTCTTATTTGACATCCCCTATCCCTACTTCATTCACTCTCCCCGATGTGCAGAAAAGTAGGACCCAACAGCCTCCAAATGTGAGGAGGCTGTCCGGCATGTTCGGTCGTGCGTCACCGCCGCAGTCCCTTGACCCATCGGAAGATTCTTCTGAGCTCGAAATGCTACGCCGGGAGCTAAATACTGCGAAGGCTGAACTAGATGATGTCAAGCATGAGCTGAATGAATCAAATGAGGCTCGCGAAGCTTCAGACACTTGTGTCAAAGCGTTGCGGGAGTTCATTGAAGAGAACCAAGTTGGTGCTGTGCAAAGGAGCCTACCTCATTTACCTGAGGAGGTGAAGAAGTCCGCACCGGCTGCCCCAGGGTGGGGATTCAAACTCTGGCGAGCAGAGTCTGCCACACAGAGCCCTGCACTAGCTTCTTCACCTCATGTTTCCCACACTGCATCCCCATCCCTGTCATCATTACCCCCTGTCCCACTTTCTAGGAAATTGGGCGACTTCTTTGGTGCTCGTGCTGTGGCAGCTCCTGTTTCACTGACGCCAGCGCCGGTGGAACAAGAACCAATGTACAACGGCCTGTCGGATACGTCATCCCTGGAAGATTCTGTGGCTGAACCCATCAGCCCCACCAGTGAGCGTCCTCGGCCATCTGTATATGTACGAGACACCACTAGCGTAACTTCCGAATCATCACGCGATCTCGGAGTCAATCTTGAGGGAAAGGTGCCCTCTTCGCCACCCGACGGAACATTGTTCCCTGTTGCCATTTGATTTACTGGTCAGAGGTGTTTTCTGATCGACCTTTTCGCGGGAGCCCAGATCTGAGGCGAAATTAGACATCACATTCGATTTGTGCTTTCTGACATCGCACTTTATGTGGATGAGAATTTCTCATAAAGGTTCGACATCATTTCTTGGAATATAGCATAATACATACCCTGTAATACTTAACTGCAGGAACGCGAAACAGTTCTGTGCATATATACGTCGACGTCGGGATGGATTGGAGGGAAAATATACACTTACTATCGTTAAACTAGAGACCCATCGGTTGACTTCAAGTTGACTTTACACGAGTTTCATTTATAGGAGACCCATTTTTGGCTTCAGAACTTGCGAATATCAGAACTGAAGCGCCCGAAGACCAGGCCGCAGGCCGCATGTAGCGTAAAGCTTCCAAAGAAAATGCACTAATTACGAAAACACTTTCTGGTTCACAGGGAAGTAGGAACGCATAATCACGGAAGGATTAATAGTGTCAGTTTTGGAAAAACCCTTGACTTACAAAACCTTCAGAATCGTTTGCATGCAGATTTTTTTATCGTAACCTGCAGAGACCCAATGTTGACCTACATGGTGCACGTTATGTGGCAAGCAGGTTTTGGCGAGACGTGGCTCAACGGTTTTACAGGACATGCAACCGTTCATGTCCGCCGGGCTGGTTGCCGGAGGAAGCACCACAGCCCATGTCATTTGACTTCATTTGACTGTAACCGTTTCACACTACATAGGCAATGCCAATGGGTGGGAAGGATGATAAACAATATGTTTGTTTGAAACAACACAGCACCCGTTCGTCGGGCATCTCGGCTGGATGAAACTTCCTTTCAAATTCTCCAAGTGCCAGGGATAGTACTACGCAGGCATTCTTCGAGCAGTAATCCGAATAGTGTTCCGTGGCTTCGTCCGTCTATCGCAGATGATTGCGTTTGGAGCACGCAACTTGAAGCTCCTTCGAAATCGTTCCACAATCCCCTGTAGATCTATCTCAAACTCACGTCAGTAAAACCGTGCGTCGGATATCCCTGTGCAGGCCGCCATTTGCGTGTATAGTGATGCTAAGTCTTATCATGCCTATGTTCTAGGCACAGGGCAAAACTGGTTTCATAAAAAAAGTATTGATTGTGTTCCGAATAATGGAAACAAAAATACCAGTAAGCTAAATTGGTCGAAAGATGTCACTTGGCGGTTTTGTTGGCGTTGCTTCGCTGTCTTCCAAGATTTTGACATTGCCATTCCCGTGTCCCCCCGTGTCCTCGCAAAACGTTTATCTGAGCTGTCCCAATTATATTGCGTCGACCACCACTGCATCTTGGAATTAAGATAACACCGGAGACTTCGTGCCGAGCTATATGGATATCAAACGGCCATTTAAAAATATGTCCTTTTTGTAAACCATGAAAGATGTGGAGTCTGGACTATGCAAGATCGGTGTGCACTTTGAGATCGTAGTTGCGATAATGTGGAATTTGGACCACCAATCAGGGAATGCGCTGGTTATTTGCCGGTGCCGTAGCGTAAACTGTAAGGAAATTGTCATTCTCGTTTCGTCATTGCGTGTCAATGCATTGGCAGTTGCACATGTCTTCTAAGCTTCTCATCGGATGCTATGAACTGCCAGTGGAGATAATGTATAACGGTTTAGGCAGCGTAGTTGTAATTTACCTCGCATTGAGAAGAGATAGTACCCGCTCAGGATTGTTTCCGAAGAGGCTGAGGGTATCGTTTTTGCACGGAGGATCGAGCGATCTCTAATTGAGAGTTGCGAATATGTCATGGGGATTGGAATTTAGCATCGTGTTAGAATCATGTAACACGGGCGGGTTCCTGGTTCCAGCGGGGAACGTCAGATCCAGAGAAGGCTATCCACGGTTCCAGGCTATTGCGACAGAACTCTGTGTATAGTACCTCGAGGCGCTGGGCTCATGCCCACCCGCTAATCTCTTTTGGCATAGAAGGAACGGAAAGAGGCATACGTCTGGGAGCAACTGCGGATAAAGAATGTTCACCCCGGGATGAATTAAGGACTTGGGGGATGATGTCGGCCTCGTGTTCTTGAATATCGACAGAAAATTGTGGGGGGTTACGAAATCTCGGACTCCGCGTAAAGGTTACAAGTCAGCGGCGCTCGAAATGCTTCCGTGCCGAGAGCCGGCAAGGGGGTCGATAAGATTAATGTGGAATTTAGTAGGGCATATACACGAATTCTATCACAGCGTGATAATTATGACCTTTCTGCTTCCTTCTCTCCTGCCATCAGTCCTCATTGTCCTTGGGTTCCCTGCATGAAATCCTCTCCATCCTCTCCAAATCGTATGGAGGGTATTTACACTGATGCAACCAAGAAGCGCAGAAAGGGCGCCACCCGTCTTTCATGTGCAGAGTGTAGACGGTAGGCCATATGAACAGTTTTAAATCATTTACTCACTTTCCATTGCGCGATATCTTTATTTTTCAGGCTGAAGTTGCGTTGTGACAGAGCCGTTCCTTGTAGTTCATGCGTGAAACGTGGCTGCGGTGCCATCTGTCCGGATGGTGCGACTCCAGCTCAACTCAATGCAAGCCAACAGGTTGATCATCGCTGTGATAGGTTCTTTGACGACTGGGCAGGGAAATAGGTAATGTATACTTCCTCGTACCAAGTTGAGTATCCTCTTATTGCCTCTCAATCAAGGTTCGTCCTGGCATCTACTCAAGAGCTTCATGAGAAGATATCAGAACTCTGTCAACGTGTACGAGATCTAGAGGATGGTCTTCGACTTTCGCACTCCCGCGTATCTTCAGACAGGCATCATCTATTGGCTGACGATTTGTTGCAAATCAAATCACCCTTGCAACGCGAGCCCCCTAGTATCAGAAACGTACCTCGATCCGAAGCCAAGGAAGAAGATCAAAATGGCGAAGTTGTTGACGCTTTTGGCTCCTTATCAATTAATGCTTCTGGAGGTGCAAAATACTTCGGCTCGATCGCGAACTCCTGGGTACGTGATGATCGTTCATCTCGCTGTCTCTATCTCTAATTATATTACGGGTAGTATTTCCTGCAGGTCTGTCTAAGACCCTGCACCTACTCCTATTATCTTCTGAATAATTTTAGAATGAAGTAAGTGACGACCACGAGACTGACAGTGATCGTATTGCTGCACTTCAAACCGTCCTTCCCGCCGAAATTCTGGCGCGAAGTGGGGCGTTCCCAATCATGCCATCAACATACACATCCATTCAGGTTGAGAATGTCCGACTCAGGACTCTCTTCTGGTACCTACCCGAACCCGCCAAAGCTCAAGAATTATGCCAAACGTACTATCGCCTAGGCGCATGGATGTCCGTACACTTTTCTTCCATCGTGGTGAAAATTCTAACTTAATTTAAAAATTCCCAAAGGTACAATCCTATAAGCCAGCATTGCTTCTACGAAGACATATACCCGCAATTTTACTCCCCAAATACCGGCCCGCCCTCTGACGATCCACTTCTCTCACACAAACTATCTCTCACGTTTATGATTCTTGCAATTGGCAGTCTCATGGATATACGCCAACCGGCTTATAACATCGATGCGGAAAAGTATCATCAATTGGCTCGGGCATCGCTATTTCAAAGTTCACTGTTCGATGATCCTACTATTAATGCCGTTCAAGCTCTTGTAAGTATCTCACGGGAAATTCTCCGAGCATAACCACGCTCATGCTTCTGTTTTTAGTTCCTCATGACGTTTTACCTCTTCCTTTCGGATAGACACGGTTCTAATTCCGGAGCACGGTGGGCTATTATGGGCATAGCTATCAAGGTGGCACAAAGTGTAAGCTATGCACAGCCTCTCAGAAATTATCAGCTGATAGTCACATCTCGTCATTCGGCAGATTGGTCTACGTATGTAACGTTACCTTCGATGCGGTTTGCAATACTAACGCCTCGCTATTGTCCATTAGACCGGGATCCCAGTCGGTGGGGAGTGGATCAGAAGGAGACTCTGCGCCGCAGGGAGCTCTTCTGGGAACTATATACATACGACTCTTGGCAGGTGCGCCATCTCTGACAATATGGGCGCTATTGATTATTTATGAGAAAACGGGCGTTGACAGTGTCTTACATTTGGTCGACCGGTGGCATTCTATATGGCTCACATTGATTGCAAATTGCCATACTCGACTGAAGCGTCAGGGGAGGAGATATGTAAGTTCTCACAGCAGCGGAGACATCCATCTTGCGGTCACCATTACATAACTAAAAACGTTCCAGTCCACGCGTGGAAACATCGCTTCACATCAGAGTGCATGAGCGTTGTTCATGATCAGGCGTTTGGCGCTAAGACACCCACATATGCCACAGTCCTTCAGCTCGACCGCAAACTACGTGCCTTCCCTGTCCCTCCGGCTCTACAGGTTGCTGGTTTCGGATCGTCGTCCGCAGGGTCGACTGATGTACACTATTCAGAGAGTGTGATGCTGATGTTGCAACGGCATATCGTGTTGGCCATTCGGGAAATGAGTGAGTTGATTTTGAAACTTAACTTTGATGATATTACGGCAGTTCCTTCTTACCGAATTCATTAAGCACCGCAGCAGATGTGCTGACACTGTCCATCAGATCTCCTATACCTCCACCGGAGTTTCTTTGCACGTGCCTTAACTGACCACCCAAAAGACCCCCTGGGAAGTCCCTACGGCACCTCGGTCATTGCTGCCTATCGCAGTGCTGGCTCGCTCGTTGCTCTCATGCGCAACCTTCATACTCAACTGAAGGAGCCAAGTGAGCGCATCTGGTTCCTTTGGGGTCACATGTTTTCCTGTGCTGTATGTATCTCAAACATTTCTAGTAAATGATATTAATTCTCACGTATGCCACTTATAGATTATTTTGGGTTCCGTGGTAACCAGATGTCCCTCCATGAGTTTAGCCCCTTCCGCATTGGTGCAATTGGATTCCGCTTGTGAATTATTCTCAAAAGCAGCCAGGGGGTTCCGTGCGCAGTCTGTATTGGTAAGTTCTTCGGCTTTATTATAAGTTATCGTCTTTGAAAGCGTGAGCACGATATGGAGTACCGTTACTAATACTTGTCTACAGGATGTGATGCTCGTATTGCGAGACAAAGCTCATCTTAGCCTCAATGAACACCGGAATGGACAAATGTCACCGCTTTCGCGTCAACTATCTGAGCCGTATTCGCCCCATGATGGCCAAGACGAATTGGCTACCCTCGGAGGGAAGACGCGTTTGGTCGCGAAAAAGGACTCGGTATCAGCCTCGTCATCACCCGCTGTCATTGATCGCTCGCCCACATCTCAAAATCCAGTAGTTCCTCTCCCACTCATGTCAGGAACCGGGCACCAAGCGGTACACCCGAACGTTCTGGCTTACCTACAAACTTTCCCCAACTCGGGACAGTCACACAACACGGGGCCGACATACACAGATTCAACGTATACCATGTCCCCTGCCAGAGAAAATTACCAGGAAAATTCGGGTTACGGCGATTCGCACGCACCGATGCAGTCCATGGAACTTGTAGCAGGGCAATTCCCCAGCTACTTCCCTGTGTATGACTATGGTCTCAGCACCGAGTCCAACTACTCGCAACTAAACGGACAGGTGTCGAGCACGGTGGCTGCACGCCGCGATTCTCCGGAAAATCTGATGCACAACACGATGCAACATACCTGGCAAGATTTTGTGACACAGAGCGGCCTCGGGATGGAGTCGTGATATTTACTTCTCATTTGTGTCGGGCGAAGGAGGAAAATCTGGTTCCGCCTATCGTGGTGTTCGGGCCATTTTGCGGGTGAAGATTCTGCCCTATTCCTGCTTTCTCTGATGGACGATTAAAGTAAGATGTACTTGTAACTATGCATCGGATCATGCTGCTTGTTTGCTACGTATCTTATGATATCTTGATACCTTGATATGATTTTTTTTTTGCCTCATGGTGTGGATTCAACTTGGTGGTCGTCAATGCCCATGAGGAACTTTGCATATCCCATGTCCCTTCACGGTGCGCAAATCTTCGAAATTTGAAATTATCCTGTCAATTTCCGACAATGCAAGAACGCGTGCAATTGAAAAGGGTAGGTATCGACGATCGTTGTACAAAGAAAGACATAGATAGGCAGCAAAGGAGACGCCAATAGACCCCCCTCGCTGCTGCATCACCGTGGCATGCTCTCACGGCGGCGGCCTACCATGCTCCTGCTGCCAACATGTTTTCCCAACTCACTCTAACTTTCGTCTATAAAGGTCTGGCTAGGTGAGACTACTTAATTGCTATGTTGCAAAAGGAACTAACTGTGTCTGCCTATGGGAAGCCATTGGCGGCAGGCACTGCGATGGCAGAATAAAGGCATGAACTCAATTTCATCCAGCTTCAAGCATCCCTGCTCTCACCTCTTGAGTGCAACATGGAACCGAAGACAGGAATCAGTCCCACCCCATACGATTCTACAGAAGGGTATCCATTCACACCATATCCATATATTCTGGCACCCCTTCTACATCCGGAATATCCGACTTCAGCAGTGAGATCAACCATGTGATGTGGCCATTCTCTGATGGTGGCAGACCCATTGGCATCGCCTTGCTCATTTACTGGAAAAAGTGGACCAACCCCCGCTTCGGTCCAGAAAGAGAAGATTATTCGCAATGTCAGCGGTAATGACAATAAACGCTCTTCAAATGCCGATTAGTACCGCGGGATTAGTCAACCTTCTGAAAACGCTCGCTGCTTCGTCCAGCAGCCTAACTGGAAAGTGGCAGTGGCGGAGGGCGAGATTTGAAGGTATACCTGCAGGCTGCAGAGGAGAATATTGTGAAGTAGCAAGAACTGGAGAGCCAATCATGATAATTTTTTTGTCACACCTCCACTTCTCCACTCCTGTCGTACTCGGATGGTAAGTAGAATGACTTGGAATTTGAATTGGCTGATAAGACAAAATGTTCTTTTCATGAGAGGCTTCTGCAAATCTAGAGCGCACTAGCAGGGTAATTCCTGGCAATCCCCCATTAATTCCCTGTGCACTGTATATGATGTTTGCTACAGTATTTATAGTATCTTTATATCTTGATACCGGGTATGGATTCAACCTGATACAGTGCTAGTTCGAGGACGGCTGCTCCCTATGCATAACTCCGTACATTAATGGGTAGGTACGTGATACGTGACATCGATAATAGACCTGCCATGCTGCTGCACCAGCCTCATATCAACTTGGTTAACTTCTGGCACGGACATAACCCCGGGCCAAACCCCCCTATTGCCCCAACCTTAACATCCCCGTCTACTCGTTGCTGAGCATCCACTGCATACAATATATAAAACAGAATATATGCCCACACCTGCCTTGACTAGGTCACAAAGGGTTCATTCCTCGTCAAACAAAGTCTGTTACCTACGATGTATGGAATGGTCTATTACATATTCGATGAGTACTACTTCGAGATCCCCGAGGTGTGCTATTTTCATTCGTCCATCCACTCTTACTAGCCATCTCACATTCTTGTCCAAGCAAGTCGATAACTCACAGTCTGAGTCGATGGTGCCATCATGGTACCATGGCAGGTGACCGGTGACCCGCGGTAATCATTCCATGGTGCATTTCTTCTTCATTACACGCGGGTGGCCATTCTGTATGGACCGACTCGTCGCCATAGCCGTTGACTAGCAACACTGGATCGAGGAGCCCGCATCTGTGCCTTCTGCACCGAAGGCGAAGACTATCGGCGACACTTCTGGTGATGATAATAACCAGCTGAATATGCAGACCTATTTTATTCCCAGTAACCTCCCTGGCATGCTCCTTCGCCCAGCATCCTAACTGGAAAGCAGTACTAGAACTAGTAGAGGGCGAGAGGAGAATATCGTAAAGTGGCAAGAATTGGCAGGGGGCGCATCATGATTGTCGCGACTCAAGCTATCCCTTTTGATGGCTGTTCAATACCTTGGCTCTCTACGTATTTCCATTTAAGTAATCATTGAAACCAGGTCAACCAACTGTTTGGTTTTGTTTTCATGTCAGATGGCAGACTTACGTCCGGGGAAATAGCTCCATACTTCCATCTCTCACCTCCATGGTCATCTGTAGGGCTTCAGCAGGAGCAGGACGTCGACGTGTGAGCGAGGAGGCTTTTAAATAGCGGGAAACAACTAACTTGGCGTGGCAGATACAAAGGAAGGTCGTAGTATGCGGGGACGGCGCTTGCGGTATGTCAAGAATCCACCTTACCCATTGACGCTAAGTGTTATAACCGCGCCTATAGGCAAGACATCATTGTTGAATGTCTTCACAAGAGGCTTCTTCACTCAAATATAGTGAGCACTACATCCCGGGATGCCGTACGTTTTACCCGGACACCGTGCCAGACTGACCCACGTCGGCAGCGAGCCCACCGTTTTCGAGAACCACGTGCACGAGATGAACGTGGATGATCAACTAGTGGAGCTCACCTTATGGGATACAGCCGGTGAGCAAGCCCATGGATCATGCGTCTACGCGTTCGCTGTAACATCTGACATTTGAAGGGGACATTAGGGCAGGAGGAGTTTGACATGCTACGGTCGATGAGCTATCCAGATACCCATGTTGTCTTACTATGTTTCTCTGTGAGTTCCCGAAGCTTATCATTCCGGAATATCGGGGCTAATGTTTTCTTCGCAGGTCGACAACCCAGTTTCACTGGAGAACGTCGAGTCGAAGGTGCGTGCACTGATACTTTCTGTACTTGCTCCGACGAATATTTGCGGACAGTGGATCGATGAGATAGTAGAATACTGTCCGGGCGTGAAGGTATGTCGATGACTCTGGCTTCTTTTATGTCGCTGGCTAATTTTCCGAAAACAGCTTGTCCTAGTTGGTACGTTGTGCCATAATCTTTCCCATAACATCGTCTAATACACGATAGCCCTTAAATGCGACCTACGAAGCGACCGAACTGTTCACGATCGACTCGGTCGGTATGGAGCCCATCCTGTGCAGTATGAAGAGGGCCTTGCAGTTGCCCGTCGAATACGAGCATCACGGTATCTCGGTGCTTATTTTTATTTATTACCTACCCGTTCACACGAGTTGACTGAGGCCTCCTAGAATGTAGCTCGAAGCACAATAGAGGTGTCACAGAAGTGTTCTATGAGGCTGCACGCGTTTCTTTGAGCTCGCGAGCAAAGGGGCCTGGGAGTGGATGCGTGATAATGTAACTTTATCATGTCAGATGTATAGCTTGAGCTGCGCTCGCATACTTGCTACATTTTTACTTTACTATCTACTAATACGGACACTCATTCAGCCATTTTACAATTCTTCCAAGTTAACAAACTCGGAGTCGTTTACGAGGACGAATTCATCCTTGTGAATTACTCCGATTTTCAGTCATCCAAGTGTACTAGGGGCTCCCATTCCTGTACGCCCCGAACCACAAAAAAATCTAGGAAACTCCACCCGTCACGACTCATCGATGCAACGAGATTCACTCGTCGCATCCGAGTCCTTTCGGACATATTCCCCTTTCATTGTTACATCTTACATCCTCTTATTCCACGAACGCCATAGACGCTTTGACCCGATTGTCCAAACACCACAGCCACTCTCTTCCTTTCTTTTACGCCACTCGCTTTGACTTCAAGGCTCATATCCACAGCGCTTTGGCCTTCATCCTCTCGTATATATAAAGGCTCCATGTACATTCGTAGCAGACAGTCACAATTGACCCAAGTTCACTGGCACGTTTCGTTCCGTTTTCGCGACTAAGCTCATCATCTTACATCTCTCCATTCCCGATCGACCTGTTCTCCTTCGAACTCGTATCTCTCGCGTCGTTACTGCACCGCACGCAGTAGCTACATTACACAAGCGACAATAACATGGTCGTGCAATCTGCAACTCACGGTTACCGGTTCATGAAATATGGGTCAGTGGCCATTTCGTGCTAACTAATCACTTCAGCTTGCAACACTGGATTGAGTCCAACTTCGCCATATTATTTACCACTACTTTCACACATCACTCGATGGACTGTGAGGCTATTCTTGAAGTG
Source organism: Rhizopogon sp. AM-2018a (assembly GCA_002995095.1). NCBI lineage: Eukaryota > Fungi > Basidiomycota > Agaricomycetes > Boletales > Rhizopogonaceae > Rhizopogon > Rhizopogon sp. AM-2018a. The sequence goes on along the minus strand of PVYJ01006820.1, from coordinate 23,749 downwards.
TATCAGAAAGGCAAGAAAATTCCATTACAGCAGATCCAAAACATGTACTATGGTAGAGGGTAACAGTCCGTACAGCATAACGATCAATATCCGAAGCCAGTCATAGCCTGAGTAGCAGAAGATCAGTCATACAGAACTCCAAAGGACGCGGGAAAACTCACAGGCATCATACCAACCATGCCGTTACCGTTAGCCATTGGCATTGGCGGTGGCTGACCAACATATCTAGGACGGGTGCATCAGACCAAACATATGGACTCGCCAGTCATGTTGCTTACCCATTGGTTATCATTCGATGAGTGGCAGGGTTGATAATCGGGGCTTCAGCTTCTTGCTGCTCTTTAACAGACTCTTTTTTGGAGCGCTCCTTCACCTCCTTCTCCAATGCAGCCAATTTCTCGCGCATGGTCCTGGATGCCTGGATTTTGTATGGCATATAGAAATCATTGAGACCGTGCTGCCATGACAGCTCCTCCACAATATCCGGGCGAAGAAGATCGAAGCAAATGTATAGCAGAGCTGCGAAGCACTCTTTGTTACCGATAACGACGAAATAAGAGAGCAGGTCTTCAGCAACATCCGTTGAACCCGAGGTCGCGCCGGTGATAATAGCGTCCTTGTACAACTTGTCCTGTTTTGAGAGAGATATCGACTCTTCCCATCGGGAGTTTTTCTTTAGATGTGAACAGGTCAGTTCCATATGATTCGGTGAAGTGATCATGTACCTTGTAAAGATGCGCTGCGAGTCTTCTAAATTCTAGCAGACCATGCTGCTCTAAACGCTGTGCCAGACCAACATTGTCGAAGTTGTCGAAGCTGTCGATAGAATCACGAAGGGTTTTGTAGTCTTCCTCTTCTATGAGGAGGTCATTGTACGCATCGTTTACGGTCTCGATATTGAGCTACCCAAGAGATCAGCTCCTGCATGAAAAGGTAACAAGTGCATAGCAACTTACATGTTGGACAGCAATGAGATACGCTCGAATCAAGGGGATATGATCTATCTGGCGGAACATGCGGACAACCCGCCCATGGTCAATGCGAGGAATGAGGACAGTGAGAAGATCAGTCAAAAGCATCGGTTGCTCTTGAAGATAGAACGTGAGCGCCTTGTAATATCTAGAAAAAAATGCTCTAGCCAACAAGTATCATCAGGATATGCGGGAACCCACATTTCGACATTGGCAGCCCTGACGATAACATCTTTGAACTGGTTGTGTTCCCAAGCATCGGCCGACCGTTCAATCATCGCCAAAGCTGCATTATCCTAAAGACAATCATGAATATTGATTGATAACGCTGGCGGCGGAGGCACCCACAAACTCATCGTATTTGATGTATAGGAACACCAACTCGGGCCAGAGATGAGCCTTCTCAGTGGCTTTGATGACCTAGACAGGGTCTAATGAGTATACATGCCACGGTAGCGAGTATGAAACCTGCCTTAGGGATGTTGATTCTTGAGACGAAAAGCTTCAGGTGTTCCATCACTAGGAAGACAGATTAGATAATGTTATGGAGATAACTATCTGCCTACGTTTTCCTGGTCTGTACTTGCTGTACAAGATGGACAGCTCAGTGAAGATCCCCATCTGGCCAAATAATCAGAACTGATAGCACCAGACGACTCAAAAAACACTTACATGTGCTCGCTCCAAACTCAAAGCGGCTTCGAGTAAGGACAGAACCTCATCGAAGTAGCCGTGACGTTCATAAGACTTGAGCAAAGCAGCCAGCTCCTCCTAAATTGATAGTTAGATGGGGCATATACAATGTAGAACTGAAGCTGACCGCATGAACGACAATGTTCAAACCACAAATTTGCGCCTATAACGATGATCAGAAAGACGGACAACTGAACTTAACAAAAAATCACTGACAAGCCTGAACTCAGCCTTCTCAATACATGCAGCGTGGACTTGCTTCCAAACCCTTGAAAAGAGTCAGCTAAAGATGACGCATTGAAAGCATGGACGTACTGCGTATTTCCGGCCTTCCGGGCACTCTCCACAGCGGCTTGATTCTCTCCGAGGTAAATCAGAGTCGTGGCAAGACGAGCCCAGTTAGAGATACTCGTGAACAGCAATTTGGCAGCCTGGTACAGTTCGTCCTCGAAGCACTTCTCTCCGACCTCCAAAACGTCAGCGACATTGGTCATGGCCAAGAAGTCCTCCATGTCATGGAGACGATCAGTCTTAGCATATGCATATGCGAGTTCTGTGTCGATCTTAGGTTCGCGAAGTGTCTTGCGAGCCATTTGGAGGAAGCGAACGAGATCATCATGCTTTCCAGCGTGACTCGAGATTTCAATGACCTCAACGAAGTTGGAGGGGTCCTCAGCCTTGATGTAGGAGTCTGATGACAATTATGAGGGACAGTTATGCATGTGAGAAATCACAAATAACCCACCAATGGCGTCCTTGATGCGGAGACCATCGAGCTGGGCCTTCGCAAGCCTACTCCACACCTCTGGCGTGTTGACTTTGTTCGCGTAGGCTAAACCACGGTCAATGGAGACGATGTGCTCGACCAGAACGTTGATAGCCATCGCATGCTGCTCGTATTTCTTGTAGATCGTCAGTGCCTCTTCATACAGTCCATGATCCGTCGCAATCTTGGCAATCTCCCCGGCATCGTAGTTCTGGAGCTTGTTGATGTAACCAACGACCTTGCCCTTGTCTGCACGAATTGAAGTCAAGAGAAGAAGGTTCTGGAGATTACGGTTGTCACTGAATGGAGACGGCTCGATGACAACCTTCTCGAGAAGTTCGATCAACTCAATTGGGAGATCAGCTGAGAGGAATGCCTTGACGGTTACTGAGACATCGTCAGGGTCCGTACACTCTGGGAGTGCGGTGGCAACGATCTGTTCAACGGAGAGTGAGCCTCTGAAAGTTCGATGCCAGTTCTAATCCATCTAACCTGATCAATGAGAGCCCTGCGGTGAATATTGTCTTGGACAAGAACTTGAGCCCAAAGCTCAGGTTGGCGACGCTTCACCAGGTATCGAGATTGCTGCTTGAACATCGAGTTGTCGTTGGTGATAGAAATAAGTTCATCATCACAGAAGCCCTTTGCGTAGGCAATGTAGGCAAGGTAAGGATCCCTAGCCTCACAGAACTTCCCGACAACAAGCGGCTCATACAACTACGAATCAAGTAAGCACACAAATAGTCAAGCTCACTCGCCAAATAGCGCAACTTACGTTGTTCTCCTTCAAGAACGTCTCCGGGTTGTTGTTGCTGTCAATGAGAATCTTGGCCATGGCATTGAAAACGGCAGGGTCCTGGCTACCAGATTGCACGCGAGCCTCCAGCCAAGGGAGAATAAGCTTCAGGCGGTTGCGTTGCTCAACCTCATGAACAAGCTCATCAATGGGGAAATTCCCAGTGACGGACGCAAGTAAACCCTTGATGGTTGTCTCGTCGCAGTCAACGTCGAGCAAGCCTCCAATAACCTGAGGTGTCCGAACCGAGTTGACGCGTTGCACATATACCTCAATGAACTTCGTAAGTCCATTCTGGTACAGGTATAGGACCAGGTCATGCACGAAGTCAAAGCGGTCACAGACAATGATGAGCGGAAGTTGATCTGGGAGCTTCGCTTCTTTGAGGAAGTTCTTGACCTTCTCAGGGTTGTAGTAGTTGCTCTCTCTGCAGATCCGCTCAACCTCACGAATTTGGCCCGTGCGAGTAGCAGCTTGGATGTACTTGAAGTGCACCTCAGGATCCTCACTGAGGTTAACGATGGAGCCGAGGTAGTAGTAGAGACCTGCCGTAAAGTTAGCACTCCTTAACCCTTCATCCAGTCACATGTGGGAGGTATCACACCTTCAAATGTCTTGAAAGATTCGAACATCTCGATGAGCTTCACAGGACCGAGGATGTCAGAATACTTCGTGGCGATCTGGATCACAACTTGCAAGTTCTGCCGGATGTTAATGCGCAGCATCTCCTGCATACATGCCATAGACTGCTCCGTCGTCAGACGACTGAAGTAGTTCACTAGCCACTTGGGAAAAGTCAGGCTACCGCCTCCTGTCCTAAGTAATAAATCGAGCCCTCACCTCCGGCTGCAGACCATTAGTATGAACGATAGCGCGCTTGATGTCCGCGAGGTCTTCATAGTGCTCTAATGCCTTCATGCCGATAAATGAGACGGGATCAATACTCAGTGGCGAAGTTCACTTACTCGTTGCAACAAGCCCGCCTTCTCGCAAAGATTTGCAATTCGGGGGCGATCATAGTGGGTGAACATTTCGTTGCCAAGGATCGCGTCTGCTACCTGAGGTGCATGAACGAGATTCATCTCGAGCAAGCGAGTCTGCAGGTGGCCTTGCTCAGGTTTGTTGTCCTTCAATGCATCAAGAAGGAACGAGGTTGCAGGCTGAATCATATTTTGTGACATGAAGATGTCGACCACCTAGCGGAATGATAAATTAGGAACCGATGATCTCAGAGACAGGAAATAGCCTTACCCTTTCCATGTCTACAAGCGGCCCGTTCTCGTCATTGATTAACTGGCTGGCAAACTCAGCTCCCTTTTCTGGACTGGTCCTCATGACGTGCTGCAAAAGAGAAACATAATCCGGGCTGTAACCGACTTTCTTCGAGTACAGGACGATCTTCTCAGTTTGTCCCGTCTCCGCGAAGCAGGCAATGACCTTGTTCGGAGCATTCGCGCGTAGATAGACGCTCAGCGCCAGTGTCATATCATGTTGCCGCACAATGTCACCCAATTCCTCGCTGCATGTGAGCTTCAATGCAAACTTGAGCAAAACGAAAACGAAAAGTAAGAAGAATGTCACCTTGTTCTCCTTTAGCCATTTCTCGAGTAGCTGTTTCCTTCCCTGCTGCAACACCGGGCGCGCGAGTTCGAGCGACTCAAAATGGTTAAGTTCGCCCTTCTCTAGCAAAATACCAAAGTACTGCAATATCGGTGACAGGCCACCAGGAGGCGCAGGAGCTTGTTTGAATGACTCGATAACTTGAGCAGTCCGAAGTATACCCTAAATAATAATATGGGTTAGGGGGGAAGATGCTCGAAAATTTGAAACTTACTCTGGGAGAGTTCGCAGCAACTTTCGCAGCCTCGCTGTACTGTCCACTGGAGAACAGTTGCTGGTACTGCTTGATGTAGAGGTCATCCGCACCAGGGAGATTTGCGCGACTTGCGAGTTTGAATGCAAGCTCTGTGTTATTGAGGGTCGACAAAATGTAGGGAATGATCGTCTGCTCGTCAATGCTGACCGAAAGAACTTGACCCTTCTTGTTGACACCAATGATACCGTTCGTGGCTTCATGCTCGGCAGTGACGAAAATTGTATCGCCTGAGATGCGGTTCATGTACACACATGCT
>PVYJ01006820.1:2723-18381 GCA_002995095.1 Rhizopogon sp. AM-2018a | reverse complement strand
TCCAGGTCATATAGGTGAATGAAACCGTATTTCGTGACCAGGAAGATGACGCCATGTTTCTTCGACACTTGCATGGCTACTGGGAAATCATTGACTGCCTCTGGGGGGAAAAATACATCCACCGCCTTTTTCGCGAATGGAGGGTCAGGAGCGGTATGGTCGATTTCCACGACATGAAGCTAATAAATCGTTGAGAACATCCACTTCGCTTCAGACGGCGTCGCGAAAACGAACCTTGGCACCAGTCGCAGTCCTAACTGCAAATGTGAACAACTTGGTGACATTTTGGTGTCCGTCAAGTTTCAGCTCCGCGAAAGAAGCTGCATGCCCTTCTATCGGTTGGCTGACGCCCCGTTCACGGCTAAACAGCTGCATTGCACCCTTGACCTTGAAAGCGGAGGGATTCGCCGTGTTACCAGCAATGCCGACGAGAACAAGCCATTTCTCATCCGGAGTCACGCGATAATTGATGATTTGAGCACCAGCCAAAGTCGGATGCCGGTCAAACACTTTCTGAGGTGGAGAAGTCTGGTCCGCAATGGTCCAGTGGTACACGGCCGTGTCGGTGACCATACCAATGGTGGTGTCAGACACCCACTTCCAGAATACGACATCTTCCGGGTTAACGTATGACTTGACTTTCTGTTTAGTTTCAATGTTGAAAATTTGAAGCGTTCGGGCAGCTAAAGTAGGAGGGTTGAGCAATTCCCTTCATTGCATTGTACACATAACGTTACCCTTCAACGCGAGGATTTTCTTGTGGGGATGCATTATGGCCGAGTCCGCGCTTATCGGTCTTCGTAGGACATTATTGGCATCCGCAAGGTCGATTATAACAACTTGATTTTGCTCGTTAACCTTCTCGCGTACGCAAATGAAATGGTCGGACTCTAGGGTCAAGGTCTAATACACGTAAGCAGTCGCAGTCAGTGATCTTGTGTGGAGTGCAGCTACACACAAAGCTCACCTGCGATATCATGATAAAGCCCAGCGCGCATGGATAGTTGAGTGTCTCGTTCTGCCAACAAAGACAGTAAATGGGTTACGCGTACCTGAAAGCCAATTGAACTTGGCTGTATAGCCAAACTTGAGAGCTGAAGATGCTCGCAGAATGTGATGGGCTTCGTAATATCAGCCATAGTGCAAAAAACCAAAGCCGGACGCGGCGCAGTTGAAAGCTCTGAAGGAGGGTCGTGGGTTTACTTAGCGGTGAAGAGCAAAGCTACGCAAAGGGTCATAAAGTTTATCCTTGTTTGTTGCCACGCTTCACAGCCAGGAGGAATCCGGAAAACCAACAATTTTACACATGCACATATACCACCAGTACTCTACTCTACTCTTCTGAAAGTGCCAGAGCTTCCTGCTCAATATCACCATCCTCTTCTAGCGATGTCGCTGGAGCCGCATTGCCGTAGTAAAGACGTTGTAGGAGGATGGCTTTGCAAAGCGCTTAGCGACGTGTTGCAACGCATGTAGAGAGCTGCTTACCACAGTCTACAGACAGTTGGAACACTGCACATACCTTGAACTGCAGGGGTGAGCTCTGAATAAAGAAATAGACAGTCCTGCCGAGACGTCAAGGCGCTGGAGTGGAGAATTTACCAGACGAACTTACTTGAATGAGTCACCCCCAACCCATCCAAGGAGAGTTGAAGCACGAAAGCCATACAGCGATCGTTGTTTGTAATTACTGCGCGAGTGTGGAGAATGTCAGTCTGGCGTGTGGACGTCTGGTGTTCTTTACCTGATTAACTGCGGAATAGGCAAGGTACTCTCTAGTCCTAAAGCAACGAACCCTAGTATCGTAATGTACAGCTCTGACCGGCCAAAGATCAAGAACAATATTGCTGAACAGAGACTACGAATAGTCGATCAAGTGGTGACGGGGAAGATTGATGTTGTTCTTACATGAAACCAGCAAGGAACTCGATGTATTGGGCATACGCATGCCACTGCCAAAACGAAAGGGGACGAGGTGATGCACCAAAGTTCTCAGGGCTCACTCGGGGACGATATCGGACACAAATGTAGAGTAAGGCAAGCTGCTAACAATGAGCTGGTCACAGGCAAGTGAGGCCGCGACATACCTGCGCCACTATCATTAATAATGACTGTATTAGGAGCGCAAGCTCGAAGCGATTGCCCAGCCAGAAAAAGCACCGAGTTATGTTTGCAATTAGTCTTGTGTTTGAAAGTGCGAAGTGATGTCAGGGTTGGGGGTGCGAGTGATCTCAAAATGCTCACAATATGGCACAGACATCACGAGAAAAACCTGTCGAGTCCCTGGGGAAAGATACGCGTCAGTCACTTGAGCGAACATGTGTCAGGAGCGTAAAAAAACGCGCTTTTTGCGAACGATAGAAACTGCCTGATCAACATAAACTAGAGGGGGTCCGACAGCCATCCCAACTGCAGCAATAGTGGGTATCCATGAAGCCATGACGTAGTAGTGGTACTGCGGGAGGAGTGTGGGGTTTAGAACTTCTCGAGTTGTGGGACGAGTGTGAAAGTAACTTGAAGCGGCTAAAAGAATCAATAATATATGCACAGCCACCACATACATACTTACGGCTGCAGTAGACTGTAACCGGTTAGATCTTTGACTTTCTTCGAGTCCACCATTATCATCATATTGAACTTCCTAAACGCTCTGCGTGCAGGCAGGAGCATTCCCTCGAGTCATGTCTGGATTATTCTCGCTTCTCATTCCCCTTACCTCCAATTCATGTGTCTCGCTGGCATGGTGCGCAAGTCCCTGATCCGATAGAAACCCACAGGCTTCTCCCCTTGACTGCGCGACCTCCAGCCAGTAACATAATGGCTTCAGGTGACACGCCATTCCGACGCGAATAAGAATATTCTCTAGCGAGCTTCTTCATCACCGTGATACACACAGAGTATGTCGTCGCATCCATCATCCTGGTTTCCATGAAGTATTTCATCCATTTCTGCGTGCAATTTTACTGCGTACATCATGGGTGTAGTTTGGAATGTCCTTTCTTCTGTCTGGTATCGGTAGCAGCCGTCAACAATCGACGCAGTCTGCCTTTATAAGCATGCTTCTTCTGATCTTCTCCTTCATTCTTCTGTTGTTCCCTGCAGAATGCATGCCACAGTCATGCTGTGGCAGAGGACGAATCACTGTTCACATCCCTAACTTTCACAAGTGACGCAGGTAGCCCAAGTATCTTGATACTTATACACATGTAACTTTGCCGTCACTTCTTGTTCTTTGACGCTCATTACTTAATAGGTATCATAGCAATGTCTGGTCGTCGTACAGCACTGTCCCAAAACCTAGCAGGGGGCGTGACGTCGGCCTGATTTTCGTGTCAAAGTGACACAACCGAGGGAGAAAGGCTGCTCGGTCAGCTAATTGCCTCCGATTCGGGGGCTAAAAAAAATCCGGTTCACGCGGAAATATCTCAGCTTCCATTTTCTACAATAAAAAAATCAGTTTTTCTAGACCGTAAGGAACACCTTTTGTCAATCTGGCAGTTTACTGGCTGCTACTGGGCATTTGGGACTCGACTTCCTTGACAGTTTGTCCAAACGCATGCCTGCCTGCAATCACCCTAATATTGCACTCACCCTTGCGGCGAGCCTCCAATCGCCCTCAATGCTATGCTGTGTATGCGTTACTCCTCCTGCACCACTGATCCGGCGAGATCCCGCATCGTGGTTTTCTCAAGGAGGGGGCTATGCACCGCTAGCTTTCTTTGTGTGCGCTCTTCGATAGAGTGCAGTCGACTCCTTGCAAATCAATACAGCCTACCGGAGGAGTCGTCTTTGGGGAGTTGCACCGGTCGAAGGTTCTCGCAGAAATTTCATATCTGGGTTCACTTTATGTCGTGCTTCCTAGGAACAAACTACGATGTAGAACCTGGATGAATACAGCCACCCTCAGGCGTGTATTAGCATGTCTAGAGCCACCTCAGCGCGAGGTCATCGTTTCTCGTCACCCTTCATTCCCCCACCTGTGGCAGCCAATGAAAGATCCTCAGCGGATGCTCCGCGAGGATGAGACGACAGTTTGACGGTTAGCCAATAGCCCCCTAAATTTATGGACACGAAATTCCACCCATATCGGTATGGTATGATACTTAGTGGAAGTGAATTAGTTCGATCTCGCCGTCGGCTCGTTATGATCCAGCATTTCTATTGCCTAGATCGCATTTGCAGTGCGCATCCTTGCTTGGCGCGATGCTCAATGCTGCTTGCCTTATGGATTTACTTACTTACCGCATCACTTTAGTTGAATGTAGCTCGTCGTGCATACAATTAACACATCGTGGGGCTGCTGATGTGAATCTGAGGGTGGAGCGTAGATGCCTATAACTAGTCGTAATTCCAGGCCCTGAATAGTCTGGCAGTCCCCGGCATACAACATCCCCTTTCTACCAAGGCACTGATTTAGCTTGAATTTCTTCCGCGGCATCAAATTGTTAAATACCAAAGTTTGTTTCCGTTTGATCTTTCTTTCTCGACTTCGACTCGGTTATTCGCCGCACGACCACAACATCGCCCTCGACCATTATTCTTCTACGATGGACTACCAGTACTACGACGGGGACCACTACTATGACGCTCACTCAATTTCTACAAATTACGACTGCTCTCTGTACAACAACCCCCAGTCGTATTACATTCCAAACAACATGATGCTCGCCGTGCCAGACCCACAAGGCGAGCAACAACTCATCCAGACGCCCATTCATGAATACCCCCAAAACACCTTCACCTCCATATCTATCTCCCCAGACTTGTCTTGCACAGTGAGTCTTGTGACCCGCAACGATCTATCTATACATATCTCACCCGAACTGTGGCGTTTGATGCAGGCCTCGGCTGATTTCCATGATGCAGGAGCATGTTCTAGCATCCCGACATATTATTCTGAGAGAAGACCTTCATATCCCCCGAGTTGGGCACAAGACGTAAAAAACAGTTTCACTCATATTGCGACGGCCCAATCTTCAGAGTACCGAGCAACGATTGCAAGGCTCAGCAACGACTTTCTTGCAAATGCGTCTTCGTTGTTTGGAGGATCGACTTCACGAACCCGCAACGCGCCCACTCCATTGATTGGACCCACTCCTCGGGCGAGCCCAGTACGAACTGGCGATTATACTCCTACCAGAAAACGCTCATTGGAAGTCATGAATGAGCCGTCCTTCGTTGACCAGGTACCAGCGCCTTTTACCCCTCATAACAATTTTTCAAGATCTGACGATCTAACCTTTAGCAAATTGACGCTCATGCCAATACAGCACCCACAGAAGATCCAAGATACCTTCCTCAGCCTCACATGATTGTCCCCTCCCAAAGCAATGTGGTGCATGAATGTCGGGGCTCATTGCACGGCGGCGACTCTCCCCCTGTTAGACACTCGGTGTCGCCAGATTCACTGCTGTTACGTGATGAGGGACGTTCAGTTGCCCATCAGCCCAACAAGAGACCCCATCGCTCCGAGGAGATCGTCCGCCATTCTCATACTACTACTTCGGGTCCCGCAACGTGGTCGGTGCCAGGGGAGTCTGTAATGAAAGTCAGTGCCGCAAGGAAGACCGGTGAGCAGAAGAAGCAGGCCCTAGCTTGCCTATTCTGTAGAGAAAGAAAGATAGCCTGTGGCAGACCCTCTGCCCATAGCCCTGACCAGACGTGCAAGTGAGACATGTCCTGCTGTATGTTCCGTGTTCTTGGTCCTGATTGCTTCCTCAGCCAATGTGCGCGGCGTCGTATGAAATGCGAATACCCAACGGAATCTCGTCGAGGACAGCATAAACGCATCCGCCGCAAGCCAGTCGAGGAGAACAGTGGAGCTTCTAGTTCACCTTCAACCTTGCAGTCAGCTCCAAACACGCCACTTGTGGTTGCATCAACGACTTGAATGAATTCCACGTGCCAATGTACCAAGCAAAAGGTGACGACTAGCTAACGAAACACCATAGAAATATGCCTCATTGTTCCACTGGCTTCGGGGACAGTTGTTCGAATTCGCATACCTATTTTATATCGATTCCCTTTCTAATTCCTAATTATCATATACCTGACCGGTCAGATATTCGAACACACTCATTACATTTCCTACGTTCATTGTCCCAAAACTCCCCAGCACTATGCTCCTCCCTCGCATTCTTCTGCTGCATGTTTCTTTTACTCAGTTAAGGAACTGTCGTATATTTGCTTTAATATCAGTAGATCTTGTTCACTCCTTAGGTACACTAGACGATTCTTTTATGTACACATCAGGGGAACTTAGGCGTTCATGAACTTTGAAGTGTGGTAAGGCGCTCATCTCAACCTCCCGAAGAACTCGCGGAGCTGTTCTTCGGATCGGAGCTCCACTCAACGGCATTAAATGGAGGAACGAAATATATATATTCCAGAGTGTTTAATACAACCTGAGAAAAGTGCATTCGATAGTGTAGACTGCAAACAAATGAAATATGACCGATAGAAGTCTTGGACAAAGCACATGGGAATTGTCCATGAGGTGTTCGAGGGAATAAGGCGACGAACACAGTTGTATATATCTTTATCATCGTCCATTGACCGTGGCACTGGAGTCTCTCCGTAGACTCGACGGGCCAGGCGCAGGACGTGCATCTTCTGCAGGACGCGCCTCTTGAGAAGGAGATGTACTATTCGGGTGGTCTGGAATTTTTTCAATTTCCTTCTTCGCCGCTTGCCAAGCCTCAAGGTTCTGCAACCATTAAAGCTAAGTTGATCGAAAAATCAAGATAGAACCGACCTTTTTGCACCAGTCCCTGTGGCTTCTCGCCATGCTGATACTCATCTCTCTCAAATCAGCTACTTTCTGGCGCTGGAACCGATCTAGATCGGCCTGGATTGTCGAACTCGAGTACTTGAGATCTTGTGCTGAGAGGTGCAGGGCATCTTCCAGCTACAGTGAAAAGAAGTCAGTCCCATGAAAAGCAACGGGGGACGTGGTACTAAGGACATACCTGCGAAATAGTCTCGCGCGTCTTGCTGATGCCACTACGACGCGCCGTTTCGGGATCAACGTCCATCATCCCGTGGAGCGTGTAGCTTAATGCATTCAAAAGCGCCATACCAGGCGCTCGCCGTTTGTACGGATTAGGGCCCGGGTGCGGAGGCAGGTATGCTGAACCCGGTTCCTCAGCCTCACCTTGAGCCTGACTTTGCCCTTCCTCGCCCTCGGGAGGGCTGCTTGGAGTTCGCAGGCCATTGACACGACCCTTGGACAATGCTTCATCCAACCTCTTTGCCTCTCGTTCGCTCTTTTCGTATTCTTCCAGCAACTCACGCTTGTGTTCTAACGTGTCCTGGGTCATCTCGTACTGAACATGCTTCTGGTGACGATACGCGAGCAACTTCTTGATAATGACGGCAAATTGTGCGTATTCATGGAGAGGCTCCGAAAAGTTCTGTTCAAGTTCCTGGAGCTAGCAAGCATTGTGAGATAAGTTGCCTTAACGATAGAGGGGAGACGTACAAGTCTAGTCGTCGACATATACGTTGCGTCAACAGCTTGCCCCGTCTTCTCCATGGCAGTGGCCAGTGCACCACTTTCATTCAAGCTGAATCCGTTTAGCGCAGCGCCAAGTTCTGAGCAATCCTGAGCATTCTCTGAAATTGCAGGGGTTCAATTAGCAGGTATTCGTCAATTTTGTAATGTCGGCCGCACCTGACCACCGCTTCAAAGTCCTCCGAGTGACCTTCTCCATCGGTCCACTGAGATGGTTTGCAAATTTGTTAGTAAATATCTCAGAGTCTACGGAGCGCTGATCAGGGCTTCTCAATGGGTGCGTTGCGGATGGGTTCGGGAGTGCAGCATAAGCAGGAGAGGCACTCTGATCTGTCGGATTATGCGAAGGTGCTTTGAGGAGGTTCTTCGGAAGAAGGGACAGAGGAGGTGAATGCAGCACTTCCGCCTACGAAGTCACAGTTAAACGGATGCAAGTATACTGGAACAAAGTTTAACAGACCCACGACACCTCGCCATCGAGGAAACGATGGAATACATGCTCGTTCGACAAGATGGGGTGGCGAGCGATGCGGTTTAAGAAAGTCTGCAACATGCGCTTCCGCCGTGCGATCATCGCGGCATCTTCCTTGGCCTTAGCCTGCTTCGTGGCGTAGTCACCAATAGTTTGCTTGGATGGAATGGGTGGAATGATAATGGTCGGATACAACTTCACGAGGCTCGACCTTAGGGACTCGAATTCTGAGTACCGATGTCTGGCTTCCGCATTCTATCTCGTGATGTCAGAGGGGTGCACTGAATTGAGACGCAGACTATACGTACACCTGCACGGATAACGTAGGTGATATATGGCGTGTTCGAGTTCAAAGAAGTCTTCTGCGCATCCGTAATCTTATCGTGTGAGCTCATTGTTAGCAACGTTCTGTATTCACAGACAACGGGACCAGCCACGCACTAGAATCTCGAGATCCTCCCCAGAATGAAGCCATTGGTCCCGTCCACAGCAGTAGTCACTCTTGTGGGTTGTCTGTGGATGCCTGTTGGTTCCGGGGGAAGGAAATGGACGACTCAGTGTTGGGCTTGTTGGTGAGAGCAGCCGACCTGATTGGGGGGGAGAAGAGGGTGCAGATATGTTGAACTTGGAGGTGGATGATGTTTCGGAGGGCACACGATCAGCATCGGTCTCGAACGGATTCTCGTCTTCAAAATTGTCCATGGTAAGACCTTGGAGTTAAGTGAATTGTCGGCTGTCGAGACACTTTCGAGGTCCAATTGTGCAAGTGGAACTCAAGCTTCAGGCTCCAACCAGAATGCCCAGCTGGCAGGCTGTCTACAAGACGCTAGTCACGAGCAGTGGATTAGAAGGAAAGCTTGTTGCAAGTCGCAGAAGCTGTGGTTTGTTCACTGAGCAGTGCCAGTGAGAACGTCACTCATTCGAAGTCGGTGTCCATATTTGGCTTTATGTATTGTACTTACAACGTCACCACCCACGTACTCCAGCAGACCGAGCTTATGGCTTCAAGGAGAAAACACAATAGAACATGGAAATAGTTCTACGGTAGATTATCCAAAGACTCTGAAGCCATTCTTCAATGCGACATCAATTTGTTCCTGCATCGAGACATCTCCAAGTCCATCTACTCCATCGTCCGCGCCTTGTATCGAATGCTCAAATCCCTTTCCAAGCAAAGAAGCAAACAACTCGTCAATCTGCTCCTCGTGCCAACTTACTTGCGTTGTGATTGGAACCATGAAATTTTGAATCTTTTCGTGTACCTCATATCTGCGCGAAATGAGCATCTGCGACCACCAAAGTAATAGAATTACCCTACCGTAACTTGCGACCTTTGCTGGCCTTGGTATCGACATTCTTCTTGGCTTTTTTCTGCTTTTGAACCTCCATCCAGTCCTCGTTGCCTCCGTTGCCGCGTGCATCAATGACATCTCGTAGTAGTTGGTGATAAAAGTCCGTATCGTCAAACACCTCTGGGTCACCCCGATCCTCCTCTCCGTCCCCTCCCTCGCCCTGATCAGCCTTTATTCGAGATCCCTTACCGCGATATATTCTTGTCCGTTGAAGAACCTTGTCGTGATCCGCAAGCGTCTCATCAACAAGTTGAGCAGCGGATTTCAACCCCTGCGCTGACTTTGAAAATGCATTGCGATTTGAAGGCAGTAGCACTGAGGGAGCAACCGCCTGAATTTTGCTTGACCACTTGTTCAATGTCTGGATGAGATGTGGGTGAAAACTAAGTTGGCCATTAGTCAATGGAACGGTCAAGAATGTAAATATAAATACATATGCTCCACAGAGGTAGCCGCTTGTGTAGCTTCCCGAAATTCCGAAGTAAAATCTTGTACAGATTTCACCTCGCCAATTTTCCGGCGCTTTCGAGGGTGGGGAGAGATTGACTCATTAGTAGAAAGTAATTCCTGTAAAAGCGGATATCGCTGATAAGAGGGGTGCAGCGGTGATTATTCGTTAACGTACATCCTGTAAGTCAAACAATTCATCAGACAGAAGCTGTGCCTCTCCCAGCATCTTTGCTAATGATGGCTGGACATCGACAGAATCTGCACAATAAGAAAGCTGCGGGAGATGAGAAGGGAATTCCTGAATATTATGGCATTTAATCGGCTGTCCTTACCGGTGGGAGCCTGTTTCCTGCAGAAATGGCTTTTTGCAGACGGATGCGTGCGTCAAGTAACGTGTCCCAAAGTGCCTTCGAATGCGGTCAGTGGAGCCAAGGCAGGAGATGTAACACAACCGCACAATTTGATTCGAAACAGCCTTGCCTTTTTTGCGATCCTCATCACGCGTTTTGCGTAACGTTGAAGAAAGATTCTCAGTATGCTTTGTATCCTCGGACGAGGTCGAATGACCTTTGGGCGCTTGCATTAGCTCTTGGTCACTTTTTTCGCATTCCCCTTCGCTGTTCGTTTCATCGTTCCATTCGTTGTTCGCTCCATCGTCGTCCCCTTCGCTGCTATAGTCGGTACCATAATCTTCTATCAATTGCTTTCGGGATGTTTTTATACCGCCATATTTTGGGTCAGCAATGCTGTCATGTAGTTTGCGTATCGCGGAGGGCCTAGCATGGAGTTGAATACATGAGCAGGGGACAAAAATGCAACTTACCCGACGTCAATATAATGATCGCGTGCACCGCTGGTATCTTCTGCGATATTATCTTCCGGATCGTGACCTGTGACCTCGTCTTCTGGGTCAAAATCTACAAGCGGCAAAGTAAGAATGGATGATAGCGGCTGTGCTGCAGGGCTTGCCTACTGGTGCGGCATCCTCGAACTGAGCTATTTGTTCTGCAAGTGAAATGCCTGTTACAGGAAATTTGATTATTTCTCGTCGCCGTTGTGGACAGCTATGAACTCACGCTGCATGCTCGTCTCCGGTCGTTTCCTTCTGATAAACTGGAAGAATGATGAGAAGCACGGTCACAAGATGATTGTCAATATGAGTTAGTTTACATAATCGTTCACGGATGCGGGAATTATTGATATGAACAAAATTATTCTCGTGAAGATTTCTTGTGTCTTCACCACCGTCACCAGCAACGCTCATTTGAATACAGTGGCCGTCGTCGCTGCCAGCCTTAAATACCAATCTGCTGCAGAGAACAGCCAATCTGGAGTCCATATCTTATCCATGTTATTTGCCGTCCAACGATGCAGAGAAATCGTGTCTCCAGTGAGTTTTGTTCGCATTTCGGGTCATCACATCTTCATTATCTATCACGCGACAACCCCCATCGCCTCCAGTGACTACTGATCTCCCTTACATGTAATATGATAGCCCAATACCACGGCTAGCCCGATTCCTACTTGCTTTATGCGCGTGCCTTCTCTGGAATATACCGTATTTGCTTTATTCCCCCTTTTACTTCTGTGAATGTCTCGAGGGCTGGCTTATTATTTATCTCTTTCTCCTGTCCTCCTTCATACGTACAATTACTCACATACTCTCTTCGCTCGCCAGATTATCAAAAACAATCATCCTCAGCGATGCCTCATTCCCTCGTCCATTCCGCCGCCGCCGTAAATTCCCTTTCCCCAGACGACGAGGACGACAACGACATCTGTCCTGTGTGCGATGGAGATTGTACCTGCGACAACAAACCACGCCTTCCACCTGCGCCGATCGCACGCAATGGATTTGCACATCCTGTGGCTTCCTCATCCATCACCACCAATTCCACACATCTTCCCGGAATGCCGTCCCTAAAAATCAAATTCACCGTCCCTGCGAGTATGCAGAACAAAGCACGCTTACTAGCGTCGCAATCGAAGAAGTCTCGCGCAGATGGAATATCCACCGCGTCAGCCAGCATCGTGGGATCGGGAGCCATGTCTACCATAGGACAGGCTCAGCATGTCGCGTCATCAAGCACCGTTGGTCACGGTCACAATACCTCCCAAGATATACCGAATCACAAGCGCAAAGCACGTCCAGTGAAGGGTATCGTCGATGCACGAGACCTGTCCAAGACTGCGGTAGCAGACCGGCAAATTCGCGGCAACGAGGTCAACACGTTGCCACAATCACAATCACATCTCCAATCGCAATCCCCTCGTGCACACAAATCTGGTGCATTAAAAGGCCCACGCACCAATACTAAGGGCGCGAGACAGCCGAGGACAAATTTTAAGTCCTCGAGGCCTCCCCAAAAGTCACAGGCCCAAGGTACGATTGCAAAGAAGGTCTCGGGTAAGAAGAAGAAGCAGGCTTTTTTCAGCAACGCTCGTGCTTCTGATCATGCCGATCAAAGCACCGATGATTCAGACGATGATGCCGAGTCTGGAAAATTTCCCACTTTTGTCGCCGCTTCAGATTTGTCGCCGTCGTCGGCATCGGATTCCTCTGACTCGTGCAGTGACTCATCAAGTTTCGACTCTGATTCCTCCTTAGAGGCAGAAGAGGAGAGCTATATCCTTGCGGAACAGAGACGTCACGACAAAGCACGCGTCCGTCGCGAGCTTTTAGGTGATGACTCTCACAAACACAATGATGTGCATAACAATAACTGGGTCATCCGCCCCCGGAAGAAAAGCGTCGGTCTCAGTGACGTCGACATGGATGGCGATAGTGATGATCTCACGGAGGAGGAGGAAGACGATGCCGAGGAAGACATGGACGACGACGAGGAAGATGAAGAAACGGATGGTCAGGCCCCTAGCGTGATCTACACTGGCCTTGCGACCGGCTGGTCAGAGGACGAGGAGTCGAGTTTCGATGCTGACATCTTCTTCGCCAATCTTTCCGATACCAACACTGATGAGAGCTCGTCAGAAGATGAACCTGTCGATCCTCAAGATGCGCAGGCTGACGACGCCATGGCGAGTAGCATTAGCAGCCTGCAGCGTAGTACAGATCTTGAGATGACGGAGGGATGGGATGGTCAGATTGTCTTCACCAATGGCTGTGACGATGGCCAAGGCGTTCTGGATCTTGCTTTTGAAGCCACCGCAGCACAATTGTTGGCTTCGGACACCGCATCCATCAGCCAGGACAGCGACGTAGAAATGAGGATGGAAATGGGTGATGATGAAGGTGATTACGACGAAGAGGTCGACTCTGTGATTTGTACCAGCGATGGTGAGACCACGGAAGAGGAACTCGTCGACGCCAATGGCTTACCGACGTTGCGCGCCATGAGGCTCTTCCGTTGGCCCACGAGCGTGTCTTCCATTAATCCATTATCTACGGTCAGCCCCGCTGTCTCACCTGCCCCTCACAATCGCCGCTCAACCACTTCGCGCCACCGTGATTCCCCTCGACCTGCCGACATTCTTGCTAGAAAGGTCTTCTGTGATGAATCTGACCACTCTCAGCCTGACAGCGGTGGTGAAGGAAGCGCACCTAGTCCCGTTCGGAGAATATCTCAAAGTGGTGTTCCCATCATGGGACAGTTTGAACAAGTCAGCGATGTCACGCAGAAGGCGGCCATTCTCACTGGGTCGAACAAAGATATCCCGTCTCCTTTCCCTCGCCTTGCTCATCGACGCAGGCGCATTGGCTCTAGTAGCGGTGGGAGCTTCAGTAGTGTATGTAGCATGCATGATGATGATCTTATCCCTACTAACTTGGCATTGCAGATGGACATCCGTGGTCGTACATCCCGACTCACCATCTTCACCCCGTCATCTACTATGCCACCTCCTTCGCCCTCCGATGATCCATCGTCACAAACCACACCAGAGCCCTCACCTGCCGAGTCAATTGAGCTCGACGATGTACTGGAGTCTTCCTATCTCGACTATGAGCCAGAGATGCCCTTAGAACCCAGTACAGCGAGCGAAAGTGATTTCCACCGTCACCTCAGTCGTTGGGACCGAGTTCCTGTCGGCACTTTCCGTCTTACCCGAGAATCAGCTGCATCCTCCAATGACATCCCTTCGTCCCCTGGCTGGACATCTGAGCCACCAAAAACCGCCTCATCTGACGTTATGTCATACAGTAACGTTATGAAAAGTAGCCCTCTCAGTACTATCCTGTGGCACGAAAAGGGATCGCCCGCAAAGGCGACTCCCTGCAAAAGCCGAGCGGTCCTCATATCCCCTGTTATTCTTCCTGTCCGCGATGGCGACCGTACCCCTACCCGTGTGCCACATAATCACGACCAACCTCCCCCTAATGGGCATCAGCCTCCCCACAAAACTCGCAAAGAATCTCGCCGCGAGATGAAGATGATGAAACGCAAGACTCATGGCCCCGTTCACCATCAACATTATCACCATCAGTATCATCATCACAGCCACCACCCCAATATGAAGTCGCGAAGCACAGGGTCCGTGCAGCGCACCAACTTCTTCAGTTCCCCGACTTCCGTTCCTCCTCTAAATATCTGAACAATAACGTCAAAACGCTGGTATCTTTACTGATGCAATTTTTCGAGTGCCGTCTCGTGTCCTTGTTGTAATATTTGTAGCTATCACCCTGTTATTAGTGCTTCGGGTTCCTTTCTCTCGTGCATCATTTATATCGCCCATGTCGTTTTGCTGTTGCATTATCGGGCATATCCATCCATCAGTTTTCCAAGCCTTCCATACACTTATTCCACCTGAATTTTCGTTCTAGCGCGTTCGATTTCTCCTAGGCCAAAAACATGTTGTAGTCATACATCCTCTCAATATTGACAAAGGAATGCTATGTATAGTTTTCATGTGGGGGTCTGAGCATTATTCCATCGTCGTCTGCGACTCTTTCCAGATTAATCCTCACTGACTGGAACCTGCGATAGAAGCTGCTGTCACTCCCAAGTCGCCCGACCACATAATAGAATAATGCAAATATATCACTCAGAACATTCCTTCACGTCCCTGAACGACATCGGCACGCGCTAGATCGTGAGCACGGGAAGGTAAAGATGCTACCTTGCTTTCTTGTCGCGATCCAGCACCATCGGGGAACGCTGCAGTATTGTCATCGTACCTTCAACGCCTCGACAAAGGCTCATTCACTATTGACCCTTGTTCAGAATCCACGCCCGAAGACTCTCGTCGCTAGGAAAATGACGAGAGGATGAGAGAAGAAATGGCCCGTGGAATTATCCTTTCGCAAGCCTTGGCCCGTGACTGCTTATCTGTGTTATCTACTACTAGCAGTTTCGCTAGCATCCGAGAAGACTTGAACCGAGCTGATAATCCGCTGCAAGAACCTTGCCTTTCTAGACCCCAAAGTCTCTTCACGGTTAAATGGAGGCCCTCTTCCTCCAAACCTCTTTGAAGCTTCGATTCATACTGCATGGGTGTCCGCCTTCAGTATTCTGATGATAAAACGTTTTAAATGTCAAATCAACCCACCTGTAATTTGAAGTGACCGCAAGTTTACTTCTGCGCTTGCTCCCCACGCCTGTCTTCATCCGGCTCGGGATTTAGTTCGGCGGCGACAGTCATAAACCTAAGGATGCAGCATGAGCATAAATCAGACGTGCAGTTGAAATTTGACCTACTGTGCGGCGTGCGTGCCGGCGAGAACTCTCATTGCGTCCAAGTCTGTCTGGAGTTGTTCAAAGAGGTCTGCTGTCTGCCCTACGGCGCGCGACATGTTCTTTAGGCTGGCTGCAAGTTGACCGTACAGTCTGTCTTTTGCTTGAGTGGCATTCATCGAGACGTTCAAGGATGCTTCGATTCCGAAGGATCTTCGTTGGAGGGACTCACGTGACGCCGAGG
>PVYJ01006818.1:362-11506 GCA_002995095.1 Rhizopogon sp. AM-2018a | reverse complement strand
ATCGACAGGCTCAACAGCGAATGGAATGGATATACGATATTCGTA
This sequence comes from Rhizopogon sp. AM-2018a, assembly GCA_002995095.1. Classification (NCBI taxonomy): domain Eukaryota; kingdom Fungi; phylum Basidiomycota; class Agaricomycetes; order Boletales; family Rhizopogonaceae; genus Rhizopogon; species Rhizopogon sp. AM-2018a. Next base: position 11,461 of record PVYJ01006818.1, on the reverse strand, counting down.
AGTAGCCTATAACGCTTTTTACTTGTTTTATATTGTCAATGCAATCAATGACTACTATTTCAGTCGACTGTAATGCTTGCTGTTGATATCAGTTTTCTCGCGGTCCCAATTGTCCAGTACCAGACGGCTGCAATCCTGGCAGCGTATCTGTCTACCCTCTGTGCCATGGGATCCTTGATAGTTTCCCTAGTCTTGGCCGGTCAAGTCAATGACACCAGGCGAAACAAGGCTGCAGAAGTGGTAAATTTTCTCCCATCGTCTGTCGCGTATTTGCGCATTCTTACTTCCACCAGGCCTCGTTCATGGTGCAAATGACGCGGTCTACGCTTGGCCTCGAGAGCCTCGCCCTCATGCTCAGTCTACCGTTTGCTCTTCTTATTTGGGGGTGCGTTTCCAGTTTAGATACTATGACTGCGGTGGCTCATTTCGATGTTGGTTTTGACAGAATGACATTCTTCGGTGCAGCGTTGTCTATTGTCATTTTCAACACCTCAGGTACCGTCACCGTCTCGATTGTATCTCCAATTTGGGTCGCCGTATTTATCCTGGCGACATGGCCAGTACTGGCTGCCAATGATATTCACCCTACCGCTCTGAGGCGCTGGATCATAGAACGGGTGTCGCATCAAGCAGGGCTGGGAACCGGCAGCTCCGTATAACTGTGGCTGAAGGGGACATTGATAGTTTATAGAGTTGCGATATCCTGTGCTTTGGTTGTTTTATTTCATATCTGTTTTATCCTGGATGTTCAAGCACAGGAATCAACGAGACAGGGTTTACTTCTGACCGACATTCGTCACGAGCCCGAAACTTGGAGACGCTACGTGTTGACCTCCATACGGGAGTAGTACTAGGTGCATTAAGAAACATATGTGAATTTGCGCACTCTATCATTACGCTGCAGAGCTGTTGTTCAACTCCTGCTTCGAAGTATTTCATAGAACAAAATGCGACCAACCAAACGTATTCCTATAGAAGGAACTGAGTGCGTTATCTATGTAGCAACGACCAGATGCCAGTCAAAGTGTCGGAGGACATGGAAAGTAAAATGAATTCGAAACCCGCATGCAGCACCAAGTGAATTCAAATCCACTTCAGAACGCCAAAGAAATACCGCGACTGTATCTGACGACGAAACTCTTTGAATGAAATTTGCATGTTCCTCCGGATTATCCTACGCACTTTATAGTATCCCACACTCAATATCACCGCCACTTGACTCTTGTACGCGCTCCCCGAAAGCAATCGTAGTCATGGCGGTTCCTTCGTCGAGGTTGGTCTTAAGCTTAGCGTTATATTCTCGAACGCTGAGTATGAGGCGTGGTCCCAGCACAAACATCTGCACCATCTTGGAAGCCTGAAGAAGACCACCATAGACTTCAGATCCCACAGAATTCGAGTTCTATGAGACGATGAGACAGCGGCCAGATGACTATATTAATCATAGATGGGCGTACCGCGATTTTTGGATTGAGAATGCCGAGGCTGAGGCAAGAAACAGCAGCAAAGCTGCCAGTGGTGTAGAAGTTCAGCGGGTGGAAGATGATCATATTGAAAATTACGAGCTCACGCTGCAAAGTAGAACAAGTGAGATCTTGTTAACACCGCAAAACAGTCTGTAGTAGTCCATCCTTTTGGCAATCCACGAAAGTGTTTTACAGCAATCCAGACTGCAAGGCTCAGTGCGGTGACTTCCCATACTGTAGCGAGTATCCAACTCCCGGCAATCAGAGTTGTTGTTCCATCATAGTTGTAACCGCACTGATGGGTACCAGAGAGGACAGCCTCCTCTGGTGTTTGTGAGATGTGCATGATGTGCTAATCAGGAATCAAGCGTACCCGCTGTCATATAATACCTTTCGACAACGGTGGTCGCTGCGTTGTAGATTACATTGACCAAGAGGATTACAACAAGGAAGACGAGCACCTTCCTGGACCCGTGAAACATAGCACGCAACCGAGCAATCATAATGACTTGAATTATGTTTCAATCAAATAAGCATCACCGGCAGCTAAGTAGCTTACCACCTAGTAGGGCATTTATAGTGATAGACACCCATTCCGATGTGATGTAAAGCATCATGCCTGAAAACTCGATGTTATATATAAGGTAGTCGGCTATGTAAACCAACTCACAGCTGTTGCAGTTATATTAAACGACTGAAATGAAGTTGGTTGAGAAATTCACTCACCCCTGGGTAGAAGTGTGGTTAGTTGGACAGGAATATGCATTCGTGCAGAATACTCACTGTATCTGTCACCGAGACTGACGAGGCCGTTTCTGCATGCCACTAGTCAGAAGAAAAGACAGTGTATGTGAAGAGACATGCCTAGTATGTAGATGCTGATTGGTTTATTAACGCAGTACAACATTGTTAGCTTTGCAAACGTACACAGAGTATGGTATTCCAACGTAGCGCACCTAGAGTATTTTCCAGTCAGCAAGCTTTGTCAACTGGGCTTATAACATAAGTACGTACGCTGAGATAGAGAATAGTCATGAGGGACCAACGTTGCCTCTACACCGAGTTACATTATGGTGTTGTTGCCCTGCTATGTGGCTCTGCTCACCCAGATCAGTTCAATCTATAAGCCGATATGAGCAAGATGGCTGCTCCAATCGACGTATCAACCTACCTCCTGTCCGAGTGTCAGTGCTATAGAATTCGATCGAGACGTCGATAATTCCTGGATATGTACAACCTTGATTCCTCACTACTCACCCGAATCATATACCAATGCGGTAGAGACTGCAACTGTGAAACCAAAAGTTAAAGACAGAATGAGACATCATTTGGCTTGCTCGCAACGAACCTGCGATATAGCTGTATGTACGAAAATAACTGATGATCGGCCACAAACTGGGATCATTTGAGATTACGGTCATATTCAGGGGATTATTGTCGAACAGTAGTAAACTTGGAAGACCTATAACGACGGCATTCGTGCAAAATATACCTACCCTCAGCGCTTTTATCCGAGCTATATCGCGCGAGGTTCAGTTCAGTGCTCACCTGTACCAATTTCAATGATACCCCTGCGATCAGTCTTTGATGGAATCTAAAGAGTTAAATGGCGCCGTCTAGCAAGGCACACGGTGCCGCATTGGATCCATGTATTCATTGATACCACTTCATGATTTTGGTCGGAGCGCAGCAGCAGCAGGCGAAAGGGGATAAATGAATTGCAAAGTGGAGCGAATGTGATAGCGAATCATGGTAAGTGAGAGGTTTTTAGCCGAAAGAACGCAGGACTTTCCGGCCCAAAAAGGTAGGATCCAAAGCTGTGATTCAAGGTCGGCTGGTGATGCCCGGCGTTACATGACCCATGAGTACACATAGCAACCCATGCGCGAAGGATCGATAGCCGGAGATTGCCCTTGTGCGCGGAATGACACGTTCAAATTGTCCTTGGGCGATAAGATGATAATATGTTATCACGCGAGGCTGCATGTGAGGGATGATGCAAAGTAAACGGCTTGACAATCGAATGGGTAACCAGTAGTGTAAGCATATTCACGGTAACACCAGCTCTGGCTGCCGAAAACGAAAGGCGATCATAATTAACTACCAGAGCTAGTATTACGACTATGGCTGCTTAATCTCCCTAACCGGCACCTACATGCGAAGCACGTGGAACTTCAAGCGCCTAGTATCAAGACTCCAGGAGGATGAAAGCATACGTGAGAGCGATTTACAGCAACGCGTAATGGTCGTGGATGCGGGTTGATTGAAGTGGTCAGGAATAAGAATCGTTTGAACACGCTACGAAAACGATGGTGTGAAGGAGATGGATGCGTACGAGAACCTTCGTTCTGTTAGGGATAGGTTTTGTAAAACCATAGCAGACGACCTTGTACACCTTTTCCGCTGTCATATGTAGAAGTTAGAACTCCATTCTGTATGGCAACATCGACGATTCAAAGGTTGCTAAGCGTGATAGATAAATAGAGTGCCCCGCCTGCTGATAACATAAGATTGACTCTGAAGGGTAGATAGGAACTAACTGTCCGTTATTAGTTAATCTTGTTCATGAGCAGATCATAGGATAAATTTTTGCTCTCGAGCGCCGAGGCCAGAGTCTTCGGTAGAAGGAGTCGCATGTTCGACATTGACTCGCGCAAAAGTAGTAAACAGGAGAAGATAGAAAACGTAGCTGACCGTCGTGACATGAGCCTGACAGAACTAAGGTAGGCTTGCAGTCATACTTTGTTTGATCATGTGATCAGATCGTGACTTTTCGTGACAAAAGTGCCAGAATCGCATCTCACCCTTCAAACAGTCGCTTTTCGCCAAAGTATAACCTAGGATCGTTAGCTAAAGTACACTCCCGGAGAACCTAGGTTACAGAATTACAATATAGTTTGAACTGAGAGCACAGGTGACTTTCTCGTCCTCGGAGCGTGCTTTGTCATCCACACAATGACCGCTTCAGAAACGGTCAATGGAACTACTACCTCTCCACTCAGTATGCTCAACGTCGCAAACTTAGGAAGCTGGGCAAAATCAATTACTCACTCTGGAGGCAAAGAGAATGTAAGAACATTCATTATATACAAGGAGTTTACAGAACTAATAGAATGGGACTCTGACAGCGGCAAGAAGTTCCACCGAAAATCAATGTGTCTCCGTCATCCAGCCCGAAGAAGAAAAAGCAAAAGAGAGGAGCGGTTACAGTACTAGATCCTCCTCGTCTCATCATGTCAATAGAGCAGCCTCCACTCTGGAAGAACAATCCCTTCCCTCTGTGACCAATTTACCAAGGGAAGAAATTGAACCCGAGCCTGAGCATCAACTTGGAAGTGCAGCAAGAGAAGCTTTAAATACTCCTGCTGCTCCCCACGTGAATATGGGTACTGGGAATGATGCTGGAACAGGGTTCTTCAAGCCTCCACCCACTGTTGAGGAGGCAGAGTTGGCTTTTGATGATATCAAAAAGATTATTAGACCACCGAAGAAGGTGACTGGCTGCGAGGATCCTGAGCTTGACTCCGTCTTTCGTTGAAGACTTGAAGGGATGAATGTGGACCTACATTGACCCCTATCTTTGGCATGTGGGACTCGGAGTGGACAATGGCATCATTACTCATAGCGAGGACTGGAACGAAAGCCGGCACACTCGCGAGTCGAATACTTACTTCCAGAGAGTATTTTGCGTGACTTTGATAGAGCGGTCAGCACACATGTAGATTACCGTGACCATTTTATCCGTAGTAACGCACCGTCACGGGAGGTAGGGAGTTACACCACGTGATCAAGTGAAGTCACGGAACTTCCATCGACTCACTACATACTGCCTGTGGTAGTAAATTGTACTGTGACAGCTTCATGGCATCAAGTTGAATCTTCATATTCTTATATACATCCTGGCTCGTGCAAGGAAATACACAATGGCTATATCTTAATGCAATTGCGTTCCAGCAAGTGATTCCAACCAAATTCGCTCAAATCTGCCAGTGGGACGAAGTTTCTCACCGATTGCACAAGAACGAACAGCATTGGCGCACCCATCCACGGTTGAAAGGAGGCGCATGGACCCTGCAACTGCAAACTACGGTAAAACTGGCTACCTATCTAGCATGTCTCCACCACTAACGACCGCTCTTGCTTCCTACTGCCCTGTGCATTTGTCAAGCTTTCAATCAGTGTCATGTTAGGCAAAGATGTCATGTCAGGCAGGTCTGAAATCCGGGGAGAAGTGTTAGACTCACTAGTACTTGTTGCTCCTCTAATGACCACAGAGGATCCGCCACCATATGGTGCACAGCACCGCCAGGATGCACTTTGGAAAGGTGTGTAACGACACTATGATGCCCCACCGACTGATTCAACGAGGAGCAGCGGGAATGAAGAGCCCCCTCCTGGATGCAAGACTCAGGTGTTGAGTAGTGAAACAGGATACTATCAAGTCGACAACCTTCATGGAACCGGCCATTACCCGGGGTGCGACTAGGTGAGGGAGGAATATGCTACTAGATGCGAGGAACTCATTGGTGAAGCATAGACAATGCCTGAGATATCGTTCTCGTTTTCGAATGGCACATCTCACCACTGGGTCGATCCTAGTTCGCCAATCACAATACTCGAGCTATGGCGTGGAAGAAACCAATCCCAGAACGCCCAGCAGGGAGCTTGACCCCATTGACCGTCATCAGCGCTGAATGCCCTTGAGACTCGATCACATAATCGCTTTCTTCCATAACTTAACCCGAAGGCACCACGATTGTCACAGGTTTGTTTCTATATTTTCAGAGCTCATTCTCTGCACTTCCCTGTGTGGCGTCTGCCGCCGGAAAATCGATGTATCCTTCAATGAGATCGCTGGCGTGGATTTATTCCCCAGTATCACGGAGTTAATCATGCTCAGCTTGCTTTAAGAGCAAGCACATACATCCTTGCTCAGGCAGTTATCGGTGTGAATAGACGAAGGCAAAAGTACGAGTCTCCGTTGCGGGTAACGAGATTAAAATTCATGTAGTACAAACCTAAACTACGAGTCTAAGTCTAAGGGGGAAAATCTACCAAGTAACCTGTACACGAGTACTTAGACATGTAACAAAATAACCAAGATGTCTAAGTCGTGGTAGCATGTCTCTCAACTACATATCACGAATGCCACTATGCCAAGTATTGGATGGTCTGGCGGATCCTCGACTCTTGACATCGAGATTCTCCACCACCTCGAATGTTCTATGTTAATCTCTGCCCAACACTGCCTTCCGGGGAATCGCAAAAGTTGCAAAGTAGCTGTCGACATCTTCTAACGCACTTGCGGGCGCGATCATGCCAACATACCCGTCGGGACGGATGATGACCAACGTCACAGTCATTGAGTCGATTCCGAACCTTGTGCATGCTCCACCGCCTATCTTCCGAGTGGTGTCGGTGTCATCCAGCAAAACACTAAAAATACATTGACGACACACACAAGGTAAATTTTGGCAGGACGTACTTGGACCAGTGGGGTCTAAACAACTCGGGTACTTGAGTAAATTCCACATTTTCCTTATCACCAGACATGATGGTGATGATGGTGAACATGCTTTGGGCGGTACCCTCCGTGGGATACCCATACTTCTGCAGGAAACAAGAAGGATCTCTCAGTTTGTCAGAGAGAGCATCGAGTTCTCCAACACGCTCCTCCGTTACGTAGCCCACAAAGAACAGGAGCTTGAACCGCGTGTCCGACGGGAGCATATCCTGGATTTCGTAAGGACGTGCATCTGCCGCGCGAATGAAGACTTGGGGCGGCATACGTTCGCCGATGATGAGGTGAGGTGCACATTGTTGATGTATTTCATTCGTGATAGTGGAAGACACATAATGGACGCCAATGCCAGTGATAAATCCGCCATAGATTTGGAAAGCACTGTTGACAGTCAGCCAAGTTAGCTCAGAGGATTTTCGGAGGACAGACTTTAGGAATTCTTCGTGAGACACGCCGTCGTCGTTATCCGCGGTCTTTGGCTTTCCTGAAAACAAAGTGGAAATCTTGCGATCGAACTCGATCAGATCTTGTGCATATTTTCTGCGCTCCAGTTCATACTAAAAGTGGTGTTAAAATAACGTAATGATGTGGGTGAAGACTCACCGTTTTCAAGAGGGAAATGTCTGCTCGGCCTCGTAAGACCTGAACGAGTTTCCAAGCTGCATACCCTCAATCATTGTGTTCAACATTTGAATTTTTTGTTCAGTTACCGAGATTGTGCGTATCACTCATGCTAGCATTCATGCCCTGTCCTGATCAATTGTCAGCGGAACAATGCATCCACAATTGGTTGCAAGAAAACTCACCAGCCTTTGGAGAGTGCGTATGGCATGCATCGCCCGCAATGAAGATTCGTTCATTTACAGAATATCTTGACGCCACCCGCTGTCCAACTGTTACGTTGAGAATTGATCATTACGCGGGTTTCACGTGGAATATGCCTACTGATGTAAACCGTCCACCAATCATACAACTTTGGTTCATGAACCTTGTAGGGATGGATTATCTTCCTAGCAACCTTGGTGTACCCATTGATCAGATAATTACAGAATTCACATCATTGACATGCTCACCTCCAATAACTTCTCTGGGCTCATCCTATTTTTGTCTACCCGCCCAGTGATTGGATCCTTCACATCGCTATCAGAAAGCTGGATATAAAAGCGTACTTTTTCCCCTTCGCGCGGTATGATCAAGCACGATCCACTCTCGGAGTGGATGGCACTTCCATAACGAATGTCTGGGAAATCCGTGTCTGCTATGATATCGACAACACCCCAGATGAAATCTAACGGAGGTTGACGTAAGGGCCCGCAGCCGATCCCAGTGTATTAGTTGTCGCAACTAACCTGTCTGCTCCCCGTCCATAGTGATGTCCAGCGCCTTGCGCACCCACGAATGTGCACCTGCAAACACCTTGGTATTTTGCGCCACGCGAAGAACAATAGATATCTTACCATCACAACCTACAACATAACGAGCATGTACTATTTCTTGTGTTCCTGGCGCATCTAGATGATCCAAAGTCACCTATAGAACCACATTGACATCACCTTTCAATTGCTCCTAGTCCTGGAGATTTTCTTACCTTCACTGGATAGGAAAACGGATCTGCAAGTTGCTCTGGATCATCGGACAGTTCAATGGAAGCGGGTGTAATGGAACGATCAACTTCAAGACCGTGTTCGGTCATGGAGTCGATAAAGAGACCTTCGACGGCTCCTTGGTTGAGAAGGATTGCAAAAGGATAACGAGCTGTTGCAGCAGTGACACAAGGCGAGCGTCCGGTACGCTAGGATGAGAGCAAAATAAGCATGGTATCCACTTTAATCAGCGAAGTTCATACCTTAAGAACTCCGTCACTGTCGGGGTTATAGAATGCCTGATTCAGATCGTCATTAAAAACGGGCGCATGCTTTGGGAAGGTCCGACTTACACTCATGTGCATTTGACATCCGTCCTTAAGCAAACGGTCCGCTAGGCCATAGCTCTGTGAAAGTGAAGGCTCGTGAGTAACAAATATAGATTCTTAAGGCAACTGACCTGAAGAATTTCAATCGTCCTAGGTTGAACACCATCCGCTTGTCCTGTTGAGACTTTCGATGGTCTGCGTTAACGCTGGGATGAGTACAAGGACATCATTTTACATCAGACATCCGACCTTTGGTCCACAATTTTGACACGAATTCCAGCAGTAGTTAGTGCATTAGCGCACATCACCCCTGCCGGACCAGCACCCACGATCAGTACATCAACATGACTTTCTTCGGGCATATTTCAATGGTAGACCAGGTGCGGAGTCGGATGCAACTTGCAAAGAATATCCCAAAGCCAAATTTCGAAGGCGGAAGGCGGAAAGCGACAGCGGTATCGAACGATGAATCGACACTGACACTCCCCTGTTTATATACTACTCCGAACTTTCTCGGTTCCCGGACATTGCGTAAATTTCCAGTGCGAGTCTTTCTCAGCTAGTCTCAGATCTATGGACCAATTTCCTTGTTATTGGCATTGAGCGGGGACACCATACCAAATACAGTCTACTTACTGCTTCCATAAGTTCCATTCAACAACTGCCGGCCACAGCCTTTACATAGGTTGGAGCCCATTTGTATACGTCCTATTCTTGTTCAAGCCAGCCGTTCTGGGACGGGTACTGCCCAGTGCCGACTGTGAAGTATTTTATTGCGTTGCGGTGTTAGTAACGACCAAGAATCAAGATTCTTCATTCCTAAGGAAGACTAGTATTTGGCCTTGTTTGGCGGCTCTTGAAATATATATATTGAATTATTGAACTGTCTGTTCAATCTCGGGTGAATGCTATGTGCACAAAGCACGTCACCAGAGTCTCAGACTGTTGGAGATTCAACGCATATGTTGACCAGGACAAAATTCTGTAAGTACTTGTTATGGCTCTGCATTGACGAAAGCGGATAAGTAGTTTTCCTGGATGAATGAACAGATTAACGGGTTCAAGGATTCCCGGAGGAGCTTAGTTTTCTTCGTGGGGCAAGAGGGCCTCGCCCCTAACCGGCTTCATCGACCGCGTGGAATGCTGCTAAGGTGGTTTCATTTGACTTCGATACACGCACTCCATCAAGCTGACATTGAAATTCAGTGATACATCAACTGCGATCTGATAGCTATTAGGCGACTATAGTATTCCACCGCCACTTGCGTTTGCACCGTCACTTGCGTCACGGCGCTGTAACATCGTCAAACCACGCTACTTGGACACAATTCTTGATAATATGTTTGCGTACAATATAGAAATAAAACATTTCACAATGTTACAGTTTATGGTGAAAATATTACTGTTTTACACATAGCGCGATGAAGAGACCCCTTGCGCACACAAACTTCATAAATCAATGAAGATAACCTTTACTGATATCCGCAATGTGTTGTTCCCAAAAATTGTAGCTCGGTTGGTGTGCCAGTCTAATGCAGGTGGAGGGCTGCACAGAACTTCACAATCAGTGAGTTATCATGTCTAAAAGAGGTTAGAGTTGTTATGTACCGTATACACTGGTTGTTTGTCAAGATGACCATGATATGCCGTTTTTGGGCCGACGCAAGTGGTAGTACAGCTGAGATAAAGGTCGTATTTTTGATGCATTCACCACTCTGTACCACATGCACCGATAGTCCCAAAAATGTCAGGTATATCCTAATTACATAATGTATTAGAAAGTACTAGTCAAACTGTGTTGTGAAAGCCACTCAGTGTTTTTCCGACGCAAGTCATACCGTAACTTAGAGCCTGGACAGCACAGGTTATTTCTCAGTAGTTATGTGGCGTGGCAATGTGTGACGGGCGGTGAGTCACCAGTGACTAGTATGTGACTTGTTGAATCTTGCGGTGGCAGAGCGCTAAGCGACAGTCTGCAGCACCTGCAATCGACGGCGACCAGTGAACCCACCACCCTCGCGCTTCCCCGCCCAACCACGAGCCTTCAGCTTCAAATTTGCCCTCCCACAGCTGGTTACTGCTGGTGACCTTGGCCCTGGTGCTTCTGCAATCCCATGACTCTTTTTCTCGTGCTGTGCTCTGCTGATCTTTCTCTCATTGCAGCCCACCACCTGTTCTCTCACTGACATACATTTTACTC
>PVYJ01006814.1:2467-13741 GCA_002995095.1 Rhizopogon sp. AM-2018a | reverse complement strand
TCCTACAGCGGTCCATTACCCCCTTCGCACCCGCACGCCGCAGCCTACTTACACATAGTCGGGAAGTTTTTCAGCCTCGTATAAATTGACTCAACAGTATTCGGTCTACGGCAGATATGGTCCTATAGCAGCACGAGTGCAACAGTGTGCCAGTGTGAATATCGACATGCGTCAGTAGCCTAGATGGTGCCGAAATAGGTCAGTGATGAAGCGGGGGAGGACTCCTGCGAAGAAAACCGCGATGCACGTTCTGAGCCCAAACTGTTATGTACATAACCGCACCATTAGCATCAGGACAATTGATGTCCTGCTGATTGACATGCATGGGATAACGGGCGTTGTTGGTCGGTCCCGCCCAATCAAATTCAAGAAGTATAAACTTCCTATCGTCTCCTATGAAGAAGTTAATATCACGAAGATCACCATGAACGTAGCCTAAACCGTTGTTGTGAGTGTGTAACTCCTGGATCAGAGTGGTTATGTTCCCCATCCAGCGACTGGCATTCCAAAAAGTGCTGTTATTAAGTTGTTGATATGAGCCAATTTCAAGGGTATCCATAACAAATCATATTCCAGCCGTCGTGTAAATGATTGTAGGCGATCAGTTTGGGAGCAAAAGTGCCTTATGAACTTGACACAGATCTTCCTCCGAGTTGCGTCGCTGCCTGTTTCTCCGAAGATCAGCCGACTCCTCAGGGCCTGAGTCTCATCATACAAGAACTGAATGAGAGCTGTCGAATCGGTATAACTCTGAGGATGGGGACATCCTAGAATTGATTTGAGGGGCGGGATTGGCTTGTCGTATAGCCTTTTGAGACTTTTGACGGCAGCCTTGAGAGCTCCAAAAGCACGAACTGCCATCACTTGCATAGGAAGGCCTGCCGAATGCCAAAACAGCGGAATGATTGACATGAGGACATCGGATTGGACCTTATCAACGAAAATACAGCCTGTAATGGCAATGCAGGCGCCTAGTTGTGGTCAATAAAGGACTAGCGAACCGAACTGTAATACTAAGAAAGGGAAATATGAATTGCACCCCCTGCCTTTATTTCATCCTGCCAAGATTCCAAGAAATTGCGGTAATACAACAATGCCTCCGCAATTTGTTCCGCATTGCCGGTTGAGAGCTCATTTTTCACCTCTGCTATCACCAGCATGAACTTACCACTGCGCGACAACACATGACCGTCCGCCATATATTGCGTGTTGCTAAGCGGTGAAGCACTAAGCGGAATGCCATAGTTGACGAGGAGTTCCCTGCATATGGCGTGATTGAGTGGCAGGCTATCTGGAGTAGGATTTGAAGTGATCGAAGAAGTTAGAGTGTCGAGCAAGACGGATATGATAACCTCATGCAGCTGCGAGGAAGAGGGGTTTGGCGTAGTCAGATGTTTGACATCAGCAACGAATTTCAGTGTCACACCTATACCGAGATTAGGTTCTGGTTGATGTCTTGGGCGTCTAAGGAGACATGCAGTGAGAGATTGAGGCTGTGAAGAAGCATAAAAACGCTGAGTACGCACCTCTTTGGCCTACTAGATCCTTATGTCGAATCCATCTCAACAGTGGTCATCAGCATCGACCTCCACAAGAAGGGTGGAAGCAGCACAGTCTGTCATCCCAATCACTATACCCAGTCGACGATTTAAAGGTCATTCAGACAGCGTTACCACAGTCGCAGTCTTCCGCAATGAACGCCAGATAGTGACGAGCTCGTACGACAAGACGCTTCGTCTGTGGAATGACGGCGTTGTGTTACAGACAATGGTGGGGCATCGGCGAGCTCATCGGGGCTTGGTGTGGGCAGTGGCAGTCTCAGAAAATGGGCAATTGATAGCAAGCGGTGATGAGCAAGGAGGGCTCATCGCCTGGGACAGAGATACAGGTGAATCTCTCACCCAGGGACATTCACATATGATCCGCTCGCTGGACTTTTCCCCAGACGGCGCAGTTCTGGCGACTGGTTCATGGGACGAGACGACGAAGCTGTGGAACACAGGAACTTGGGAGATGCAAGGAAATCCAATTAATTGTGGTGGAAAAGTATACTGTGTTCGGTTTGCTCCGTCTCAGGCTGGTATTGAACTTCTTGCAATTGCGGCCAGCTTGAATATCGAAATATGGAACCCAAGCACGAGAGAATGCATCGCAAAATTCAAGGCAGCTTCGGCAAGCAATGTCTCACTCGCGTGGACACCTGATGGCAAACGCCTTCTTTCAGCAGGTTCTGCTTTCGATCCCACCATACGAGAGTGGGATACATCGACATGGAAGCAGGTCGGAGATCCTTGGAATGGCCATACTAACTGTATCTACTCTCTTGCCGTGAACTCTACTGGCACTTTGGTCGCCTCCGCATCTTATGACAACCATGTGCGCCTCTGGCGGCTCTCAGATCGACGAACCATCGCTATATTCAACCATTCCAAGTCCATGTTCTGTGTTGCCTTCTCCATGGATGGCAAGCACATCTTCAGTGGAGGTGTTGATAGACAGATATCGGAGTGGGAAATACCCGAGGATGCTTTGCTGGAGGAACAGGCAGCAGAGGTCAGTCCCCATTCATTTTAGCACTGCCGTTGTCTCATTTCACCAAGGACAAGTGGCAAGAGAACGCTTCAGCGGAACATGCGACGAGCAAGGTGAGTTGGTGTTGATTTCGCGTAAGCAACTATCCGACGTGACGCTTCAGATCCTCCATATAAACGCGATGGTCCTCAATGCATACATAAATGAGGACTTATCTACGGTTGAAGATCTGTTAACACAAGAGATCGATGTTGATGAAAGCAACTACAATTCTTATGCCAATCGCTCGCTCCTTATGGCGCGAAAAGGTGACTGGGACAATGCGCTTCGTGATGCACTTAGGGTGAGATATTCTGACCGTAACTATGACCACCTTGACATTGATTGATTTGACATAGTCCGTCAGTATTCAGCCCTCCTTAACAGGCTATGTCTCGCAAGGTATTGCCTTCTGCGGAAAAAACCTCTTCCCGGACGCGATGAAAGTGTTCGACCTCGCGTTCATGTTCACGGCTGGAGATTCACAAACTATTCTTCTTCTTCTCTTGATCAAGGCACTTCGGTTTTCTCACATGCTCCCCGCTTCACACTCATGGTTTTCAGGCAATCGCACTGTTCAATGCAAATCAACATCAGGAGGGGTTGTTGCGCGTCCAGGAGCTAGCTGTCGCTTGTCCGGATGTAGATATTCTTGCATATTGTGTTGTCAAAGTGAGTATTACAACCAAGACCACCAGGCTCGTGCACTGATGAATTTCGCATACCAGGCTTATCTGCATGTCCAACTGGGAATGAATGCTTTGGATCACGCGTGTTATAACGAAGCAGCTGACTACTTCACTGCAGCTATGAATAGCGGAGCTTTCTCATCCGAACAGGCAATTCATTCTACATACGAGATCTTTGTTGTGGTACGTTGATATTTTGCGACTGAAAATACTTCTCATGCCCGACTTTGTGCTGTGTTCAGCTCTTCGGGTGGGATCTAAAATCTTTGTGGCAAACTGCGAACCGGCAACGGTGCTATGCACTCCTTTGGGCGGGTAGACTGACGGAAGCTCATGAAGCATACCGCTACATGATGGATATGAGTGACGAAGCAATAACCATCAACTGCCGTGATTGGTCTACTGGCAAGTCTTAAATACTGTCACTCGCTACAATCTCACCGATGTTTCACTCAGATTTCGAGCGAAAATGCTGGGAAGTCTATGTTAGCAACGGAGATGCTGCCCTAGCTGCGAAAGATTACGACAAGTCTATCGAGCTATACTCGGCGGCGATTGATCTCAATTCTGCATGCGATTCCATCTTAGCAAGACGCTGTACTGCGAAGTTGCAAAAAATGGTGTGGGAGGATGCGCTTGAGGATGCGCAAAAGGTGCCACGGTATTTATCGATTTGTAGGCCAAGCTCAACGGTGGTACTTAGGTCATCGAACTCAACCCATCATCATATCTTGGATATCATCTGAAACACGCAGCTCTCCATGGAGCACGTCGGTATGATGAAGCGATCACAACCTTCGAGATCATGCTATCGAAATTGAACAATTCTCCTGATATGCAAATACAACGTAAGCTACAAATGATACATTCATGAACATGCATGACTCTTCCTCCAGATCTGCGTCAACAGTATGCCACTTCATCCGAAGCTGCAAATACTATTCGACGCGTCATTCACGATCAACTCGAAAATACCCCATGCCGTCTACTTAATACCTTCACTGGGTGCTTATGCGATCAGCAGACACAGATAAATGCCTTCGAAACAAGCCCCGAGTACAAGGAGCTTTTATCATCAACCATGAATCAGGCCGACCTGCTAAAGGACCGCATTGAACAAGTGGTGGAGACATATTTCCGTTGTGTCATGCTATCACACAGGTGGGAAGGGAATGAGCCACTGCTGCACGACATCCAGGACAAGGTTGTGTATGAATTGAATGCAGTTGGCGGCATCGTGAAATTACAGTCCTTCTGCGAACTAGCTCGTGATGCGGGGTATCGCTGGGCATGGGTT
Source organism: Rhizopogon sp. AM-2018a (assembly GCA_002995095.1). NCBI lineage: Eukaryota > Fungi > Basidiomycota > Agaricomycetes > Boletales > Rhizopogonaceae > Rhizopogon > Rhizopogon sp. AM-2018a. Next base: position 9,184 of record PVYJ01006814.1, on the reverse strand, counting down.
GACACGTGTTGTATTGACCAGACCAACAACGTCGAGGTCCAAAAATCGGTTATCTCCATGTTTGTCTGGTATCGCCACGCAGCACGTACGATCGTCTACCTATCGGACGTTCCACCTTCATCCGAGTCTGGTGCACTGGCGAACAGTGTTTGGAACACTAGAGGGTGGACTGTTCAAGAGTTCCTAGCTCCCAAGGTCGTTCTCTTTTATCAGAAGGATTGGACCCTGTATCTCGACGACCGCTCACCCAACCACAAGGAGTCCGTTGCAATCATGCAGGAATTGGCAGATGCGACCAGCATAGATTTACAGACCCTCGTCGCATTCCGTCCCGGTGGGGGAAGTGCCCGAGAGAAGCTTCAGTGGGTGTCTATGCGCAATACCACATTGCAGGAAGACATCGCATACTGCTTGTTTGGCATCTTCGATATCCAACTACCGGTTATTTATGGCGAGAAGCAAAATGCACTCGGACGGCTCCTGCGGGAGCTCATAGCTCGGTGGGGTGACATTACCTGCCTGGACTGGGTGGGAAAACCATCTGAGTTCAATAGCTGCTTGCCTGCCAACATCACTTCGTACGGAGCTCCACCTTCCACGCCGCCATCTTTATCGGAAGACGAGATGCAGACATCAGTCTCCTTGCTGCGAGATGTTGTTGATGTAGAGATGGCTTTGAAATTATACAATAAACTAAACCTCATTGGCACTCCCGAATTTGCTGCCCGCCGACTGCGTCTTCCTTGCATCGCATTTGCAGTAACAAGAGTCCAACGGAACCGTGGCGAAGGTCAGCAGACATGTTCTACATTTACAGTCAAGGCCGACGGGCTTCATGACGTGTTGATCACCACGGAAGACAAGCTCTCGCGGACAAGGTCTTCTGTGCAGTCATTGTTACTTGTCCGTCCATGGGATCGTTCTCTTCTCGAGCTGCCTGACTTTTCAGATCTCTTCGATTTATCCGATATGGAGAGCTCGGATGATTGGTCCCCACCGGTGTCTCCGCACGATCACCCCGGTGGGTCTCACGGACAAAATAGGCCGGTTGATTCTGAAGCTGAATCACGAGCATTACGATTAACTGTCCGTCTCGGACAGCCTTTCAGCGCCTTTTTGCTAGCACAGCAGGGGGGCGCAGAATACAAGAGAATTGCATCAGATCAAAAGATCACTGCGCAAGTCAAAGACGTGGCTTCTATTTACAACAAGATCAGGACACTAAATATATTGTAGCTGTAGTTGATCATTTTCCTACTAGTACTAAGCATACCGCTTTCGTTTCCATCTTGTCAGTACCTGATCATTTATATACTTTTAAATTACCCCGTCTATGAGCTGCAAGGTTATTCCTTCGATGTAAATGAATTTATTGGATCTCATTCTGTAAGTCGATAATTTTTGGACGCAAGGTGCGATCGTATCAGACTGCGTACTTTATTTATTAGGCCTTCCATATTATGCGGTACATAGCACGTCTGTAGTCGGACGAAGAGGCTGCATGGACCATTGGAGTGGCCGAGTCTGGCAGACTGCGCCCGTGAGCAGCTGGCAAAGCAAGATGTAGAACTACGCTACGACATGTGACTATGAACCTAAGGGATGACTTAACACGGCTCTCTCCGTCTGTCTCCGACTCTGCGCTGCCCCTCGCCTAGGGGTCCCCTACTCCACCATGACGAGTAAGGAGAGTAGATGTTGTTGTGCCGGACTCGTATCCACTGATACTCAGCACAGCGTCTGAGAACGAGTAAGGATAGGGCGAGCCAACGGGCAGTGCCGGGCTGGCTTACATGTTCCTAGTCGGCGGCAGTGGAGTGTGGTTCGGGCGGTATGGGCACGATTGGAAGAAATGCGATGTAAAGGCAGCTACAATGTCGTCGTGGTTCTGATCGTCTGTGTGGTGCTGTTGTTGTTGCTGTTCTGAACTGCGAGTGTGGAGAATGTGGGTATGTGCTGGTGCCGCGGATCATGTAATGCTCTGATGTATGGATCTCGTCTCACAGCACTCCTCGGTGGAGATGGCCGTATCTGCATCGAATTTCACAGGCACAGTCCGCCGACGGTACCATTGCGATGGTGAGTATTGAGGATTATTTGCGGACTGCAGCTTTATGGCCTGATCGGATAAGATTTGATTAAACTGACGGTAGGTGAGTGTAAGACTGGCTCTCCACCGTGGTCTCCGTTTCCGTCCAATGTCGTTATTGATGAGAGTATCGCCGTCGCCCCCACCGGGATGGACATTCCCATAACTGTAATATTGTGTACCGCTGTTCTCGAAGGCTGCGATATCATCTTCTGGTTCTTCTTGAACAGGAAATGACTTGTGGGAATTCGGAGTTTCTATGGCCTGCAGCGGCGGTGTGTTGTTGACAGCAGGCGGCGTCAGCTGACTCAGCATGCATTGTAGATCGGGTGGGTTCCTCGACAACATATCTGGAGCCAAAGCATTGCACAGTGCAGGTCAATGCTCCCAATCCTTCGGACTTGCTCGTCCATACGCACGCATCCGAGCGCCGATGGGAGTCTTTGGGCAGCGAGGGTAGTCACTCGCCGCACAGCCTGCGTAGGCGACACTGAACATTCCAGGAACAGAGGCTATCAGATCATAGCCTAGGAATAGTCCACGCGTCTGATCTCTGTCACAAACTCTTCTGTTGTTTCCTAATTCGTCTTCATCGGGTGCATTCGCTGGGAAAGATAGAGTGAGGAGAGCGATGCCATGGCGGATCGTGTGTTGAGCTGTCTATGCCAGTGTTAGGGCTAAGGAGGTGGGGGCTGATGTGTATTGAGCTGGCCAATGGAGTCCGGGATAGGAATCGAAGGAGAATAATGTACTTATTACTGGCACACAACGGAACTACAGTGCGTGCTATGCTCCTAATGCATAGCGTTGGGACCGTGAAAATTTTTGTTTGATGTGCGGGAAACGTCAGAACGAGGGCTATGTAAAGTAAAATGAGTGTATAACTCAGTCACGTACTGTAGCGGACTAAGTCCCTACAAGTAAAGCTGTTCGGGCGGTCCAACCATACTAGTCCACCATAGGTGTCGCTATTACTAGTAGGACTTGACGGTGTTTGAAATTCTAACCTAAAGCGTGAGCAAGACATGTTGTGCAGTACAGGTTGTACAGCTGCCAGCGAGGGACATGGGACCCTGGCGTGCCTTGGGCGTCTAAGGTGACATGTGACAGACCGAGGCTGTGAGCACCTCTGCAGCCCAACTCGCTAGATTAAATCCATCTCAACCGTGGTCGACACTTATCAAGTTCACTAGGATGGCGGAAACGACACAAGCTATGGTTCTAATCAACGTCTCCAATCGATTGTTTGATAATCCTGAAAGTGTCATTAACGCATTCGCAGTCTTCCCCGATGGACGCCGAATGGTGACAAGCTCGGGCGATAAGACGGTTTGCTTGTGGGACTTGAAGGAGAGGGTTATGTTGAAGAAAATGGTGGGGCATCACAAGTCGGTGCTGGTAGTGGCAGTATCAGGAGATGGTCGAAAGATAGCAAGCGGTGGTGCAAACGGAGAACTGACCGCCTGGCGTGGAGACACTGGCGAACTTCTAGCTAAATCTGTCGAATTCCAGCCCGACGCGATCACCACTCTGGACTTCTCTCCGGATGGCGCTCTGCTCGCAAGCGGTTATGACTGGATGGTGAAGCTATGGAGCACAATATCTTGGCAGGTGCAAGGAAATCCAATCCGTTGTAGTGCAGATATCAACTGCGTTCGGTTTTCGCCAACTGGTGAATTTCTTGCCGTTGCGACAAACGACGATATCGACATATGGGATCCACACACGAGGGAGCACATCACAAATATCAAGGCAGCGAGGAATCTCACCACAAGTTCGCGTGTAAGGGTAAGCGCGAACTCACTCGTGTGGACGCCCGATGGCACACGCCTTCTCTCAGCGGGGTCTTATTCCGATCCCACCATACGAGAGTGGCATACATCCACCTGGATGCAGGTCGGTGACCCTTGGAGGGGACATGATGGCCAAATCAATGCCCTTGCTGTGACCGCTTCTGGCACACTCCTCGCCTCTGCATCCTCCGATAACCATGTGCGCCTCTGGCGGCTGTCAGATCGACGAAACATCGCTGTATTCAAGCATTCTCAACCAGCGCATTGTGTCATCTTCTCCGCGGATGGCAAACACATATTCAGCGGAGGGCTTGATAACAAAATATTAGATTGGACAGTATCCAAGGATGCTTTACTACTACAGGATGCTCCCAACTTGAAGGAACAGGCACCAGAGGTTAGTAGTTCCCATACATTCTGGCGCTTTCGTCGTCTCATCTCGCCCAAGGGCACGTTGCTAGAGATGATTACAGAGGATCACATGACAAGCAAGGTAAGTTATTGACTTCGCATAAGCAACACCCCCGACATGGGCGCTTGATGTAGATCATCCATATGAATATGATGGTCCGCAATTCATACATGACTGGGGACTTGCATACGGCTGAAGAAATGTTAACACAAGAGATTGACATTGATGGAAGCAACTACAACTCTTATGCCAATCGCTCACTCCTTATGGCGCGAAAAAGTGACTGGGACAATGCGCTTCATGATGCACTTAGGGTGAGATATTCTGAAAACCATAACCACCTTGACAATTGGCTGATTCGACATAGTCCGTCAGCATTCAGCCCTCGTTAACAGGCTATGTCTCGCAAGGCATTGCCCTCTGCGGAAAAAACCTCTTCCCTGATGCGATGAAAGCATTCGACCTCGCGTTCATGTTTACGGACGGAGATTCGGACACTATTCATCATCTTCTCTTGGTCAAGGCACGTCGGTGTTCTCGCGTATTCCCCGATTTCATAATCATTCTGGTTTTCAGGCCATCGCACTGTTCAATGCAAATCAACATCAGGAGGGGATGTTGCGTGTCCAGGACCTAGCTGTAGCTTGTCCAAATGCAGATATTGCTGCCTGTCATGTCGTTCAGGTCGGTATCATCGGGTGCCGTTTTATGTGTTGACTCATTTCTAGACTTCGCATGACAGGGTTATCTACATGTTCAACTTGGAATTAATGCCTTGGATGACTTGCGTCACAGCGAAGCAGCCGACCACTTCGCTGCTGCTATCAACAGCGGCGCTTTCTCATTTGAACAGGCAATCAATTCTAAATACGAGGATTTTGTGGTGGTGGGTTGATATGATTCCACCGAACTTTTCATGTCCAACTGTGTGCTCTCTACAGCTCTTCGGGTGGGACCCTAAGTCCATCTGGGAAACTGCGAGCAAGAAACGGTGCCACGCACTCCTTCGTGCGGGTAGACTGACAGAAGCTCACGAAGCATACCAATACATGATGGATATGAGTGATGAAGCAACAACTGTCAGCTGCCGTGATTGGTCTATTGGCAAGTCTTTAGTAATGTCCCTAGCTACTAGCCTCACCCATATTCTACTCAGCTTTCGAGCAGGAGTGCAGTGCACTCTATGCTGCCGCTGGAGATGCTGCCCTAGCTGCGAAGGATTACGATAGGTCTATCAAGTTGTACTCGACGGCGATCGAACTGGATTCCTCAAATCATACCATCTTTGCAAATCGCTGTGCAGCGAAGTTAGAGCAAATGCTATGGGAGGATGCACTCCTCGACGCGCAAATGGTGCGATACGATATGTCGTTCCCGTGACACAAGCTCATTATGGGAATACTTAGGTCATCGACCTCAACCCTTCGTCTTATCTTGGATATCAACTGGAGCATGCAGCTCTCCATGGAGCACAACGGTATGATGAAGCGATCACGGCCTTCGAGATCATGTTGTCGAAGTTGCGTGATACTCCCGAAACGCAAATACGACGTAAGCCGCAAACAATACATTCAGGAATGTGCATGACTCTTCCTCCAGAGCTGCGCCAACAATATGCCACTTCATCTGAAGCACCAAGTATTATTCAAGAGGTCATTTATGCCCAACTTGACAACACCCCGCATCGTTTACTTAACACTGTTACTGGACACCTATGCGATCGGGGGGCACAGGTAAATGCCTTCAAATCGAGCACCGAGTACAAGGAACTTTTATCATCAACAATGAAATATGTAGACTTCCGAACAGAGCGCATTGAACAAGTGGTGGAGACGTACTTCCGTTGTGTCATGTTATCACACAGGTGGGAAGAGAATGAGCCGCTGCTGCGCGACATCCAGGACAAGGAGATTTACGAGTTGGATCCCGTTGGTGGCATCATGAAGTTGCAGTCGTTCTGCAAAACCGCTCGTGATGCCGGTTATCGCTGGGCGTGGGTTGATACGTGTTGCATTGACCAGAGCAACAATGTAGAGGTCCAAAATGCGGTCAACTCTATGTTTGCGTGGTATCGTCACGCAGCGCTCACGGTCGTCTACTTGTCGGATGTCTCACCTGCGTCCATGGCTGGCGCATTGGCACAGAGTGTTTGGAATAGGAGAGGATGGACAATTCAAGAGTTCCTAGCTCCCAAAATCGTTCTCTTCTATCAAAGGGATTGGACGCTATATCTCAACGATCGCTCACCCAACCACAAGAATTCAGCTGTAATCATGCAGGAGTTGACGGATGCGACAGGCATAGATCGCCAGGTCCTCGTCTCATTCCGTCCGGGGATGAGATGTGCCCGAGAGACACTTCAGTGGATGTCAAGGCGTAGCACGACATTGCAGGAAGACATTGCATACTCCTTATTTGGCATC
>PVYJ01006809.1:3151-16238 GCA_002995095.1 Rhizopogon sp. AM-2018a | reverse complement strand
ACGACTTCCATACGACAATGGCAAATAGATGGTGCCATTGTCGTATGGAAGTCGTGAAACCGAAGTGGTCGAAACTTTGCAATGTTGAAATTTTGAACGCTGCAAAAAATGCATTTTGACGGGAAGAAGCCAAAGTCACGTGAGAATCGCACTGTATCCGCCTTACCGTATTGTCAAGCAAGACGTTTGATGTCCCCTTCCTCGCCACTCATGTCCTCGGGGGCGATGTCCCTTCATTAGCTTCTTTGATAGGTTCTGTGCCTGCATAGTCACTAATAATGACTCTGTCCAGCTCAGCTTCTTCATTGATAACAGTCTTCCAGGTTATATTTCTTCTGAACAGGTTTTCCGGTTCGTCCTTGATGCATCTGGAAATCACTGCTCCGATAACTAGCAGAGGTCGGTGTACACTTGAACCAGTAAGCACCCCGACCATACGTACTCCAATGCATCATCCCCTGTTCTCATTTCTCCGCAGCCTATCAACGGAATACCCGAAGGAAAATGTGCGCGTAGAGTTTTTGGCTTTTTAAAACCTTCTATGCATGCGGCTTTTTTGATGGTTGTCTCTGATGACATCGATGAGCGGCCGGAAAGAAATAATGAAACAGTAGTCTGATGATGAGCTGAGGTGTGATTGATTGATCCCTAAAGACTCGACTATAGTAGTGTTTCTGGTGACGCCATCAATGATTCTGTGCAAATCAGTTCTATGTACATATGTAATACAATACCGACGATCTGTGTATGTGATCCTTCGGGGTCGGGTGCGGTTTTCGGTGCAGGCGCGGTCGCGGTCGCAACTGGTTGAAAAGCACAGCAACACACATGGTTGTTGTTGCTATTGTAGAGCCACATGCGGTGCTGGATCGGAGGATTGGAGTCGACTTATGTAAATATAAGTCAGGGGTCATCGTCAACTCTGGTCAATGTCTAAAAAAAGTTTACTATAATAGTGCACCGAGGTGCGGAGTAATATTTCACCTCCGGATATCGCGCCCCAAGATGGCGTGTTTCCGAGATGCATGCGGCTACTGTATTTGACCCATGGTCCAGACTCCAAAGTATATGTGTGATTTAGTAACTCGTTAGCAAATTTCCGTCGTTGTTGGCATCAAAGAGAAAGGACTCGTATTATACCAGATTTTCAAAACGCACAGCCCGGTTGTAAATCGGTTGTCAACGGACCGAGTGTCAGTGTCACTTTGTTTGGACGATAAGAACGTCTTAAGAAAAAGAGGGGATCACTTGGCATGCCATAAGCAAGATTGGAGACTTCCGCGCAGCTTTACATTCCACAGAAAAGACACGTGGCTCGAGTGCGTACATTATGTCGCGCGCTGACTCGCATATTATTATTGTATGTAGTACTCAAAAGGTTAGTTGACGTGGCAAAAGAATTCTGCGCCGGGTCGGTTGTAATATGCTACCCAAGGCTGTGCTGAAACTGGCGGGCGATACATCGGGGTGCCATGCCTATGAGAACCACAGGGGGAAGAGGCGCATATATAGTAGCATGCATTCCGAGGGCATTTGCAGAAGAATGAGCCCTGCTCGACTCGTTGGTTCCGTGGGGGAATTTTTGTGAAGGTCCGCCACCGCGTCATTAAGGGTGAAACCTTTTTGAAAATCAAGATCATCATCAGAAGAGTCGTTCATCCTGTAGTGATGTATTAACAAGTAGTAATGATACGAGCCACGGACTAGGAAACTAGGCGCAAATAAGTTGTCGGAGCAGCCTCGAACATATCCCCATGACAACAGTAAAAGGGGTTCAATTCAGGCAGAACAAATGGCTTGCTGCAGATCGGTAAGCATAGTGAATGTGTGTGATATTATCTCGGACTCGTAGCTTGCCTTTCAAATGGCACTAAATCCTTTTGACCCAATAACGCAGGTTGGTTTGACATCCAGAGCTTCGGGCCACTATGAGAACCGGTGGAGCCAGCCTGGAGCGTTGGGGGGCAGTTTGCCAGCAGAGCTTTTTGGTAAGACTCATGACGCAGATTAGACAAGAGATTTACACGACTTTCGGACTTTCAATGTGCGCGCGTCTGAATCGGAACCGTGAAGTCTGTGCCATGTGGTGTGGACATGACAGGTTTTGTAAACTGTGGATCATGAAGAAATCAAGAATGCAAAATAGATGCAAAAGCGGTCATCTTCGTCGACAGATATCTCGTTTATCTGTCGTCTCGTTTGTGTTCTCTGGCAATGGCATCATGATCATGATTTGTGCGGGACCGATGTTGAGGACAAGAACTGGCTCCGCGGAAGCTGATTGCGAGCGTCTAGATTTCGATTTCGCAGAGTTCCGCAGTTAGGTGGAAATAATTGTGTGAGATTTTGAGATACTTTGTATGCTTCTGTGTGCGAAATTAATTATGAAATGGTTACGGCATGTAATCTCGGCGAAGTTAGCTGGCGGATCTTGTTTGGGTGAAAGATTTCGCGCCCAGTCAGGCCCCAACGACAACGCAAGCATTTAAAAGACAACGATCGGTTTCAAGTTTTCTGTTTTTCTAGACCTTTACCTTTGTGCACACACACCTTTTCTTTTTGTTATCTTATTCGTGATGCACTCCTCTTATTCTCCTCTTTTCACTTCCGGTCTCCTAGCCGAGCGACGGGCGGGTTCCTCGTCTGCCAACAGCACTACTAGTAGTTCTCCTTCGGGCCCTGGGCCTGATCATCCATCCACTTTCTATTTCACTTTGCAAAAAGGTCGAAGGGATACCGTTGAACTTCGTTCTTTCTTATCCCTGGACCTCGCAGACTCCAATCGTTCCGTTGTTGGCCATAGGCGCAAGCCATCCAATGTCTCAAAGTCCACCAGCTGGACTTGTACTTCCCATATGTCCGCAACCCATGACCTGTCGTGAGTCTCTTCACATCTACTCGTTTCCCTATCGTACTGACTTGTCATTATCTGAAGACGAATCGAAAGACCTCCCTTTGCTCTTCTTCCACCTTTGCCTTCCCCATCAGTGCTCCGTCGGTCGTCTCGTGGATCTTTGAGGCACATCCCTTCTCCTAAGCCTGCTCCAAGTTCCGCTACCTTACCTGAGCCCCCCGTATCCCTCCCATCCCAGTTACCTCCCTCTGTGATCGGAACATCTTTGTCGACTCCCCTACTATCCCCTACTCGCTCGTCAACCAAGGCATCATCTCTACGCTCCTCTTCGATCACATCACATCAAAAGCGAAAGGGTCGCATGGATGCTCTAGCATGTCTTGAGGGCCGCTCCCGTGCTGCGACCCGTATACCGAAGTCTAGTCTACGAAACAACTTTATGAGCATGAGCGATGATGAGGGGGATGAGTCCAAGGCGCTCTCGTCATCGCCGGGCACTACTCCCTTCATTCAAGTCGAAGATTTCGGCTCCTTCGCAGACATCGAAGATGAAGCAGATGCCATCGTCCCCGTCAAACATCATCTTTCCCCAAAACAGGCAGCTTTTCCACATTCACCTTCGCACCCCATTAAACGAAAGCGTAGGAGTACCGTCGACTCATGGTTCCCTTTCAGAAGCTTCATCGATCTAAAGGATGATGACCTATCATGGAACTGGCGGGGCTTCATTGAGATCGGCGGCGTCTCATGATGCAGTTCTTCCGTATGTGGGGATTTACATACTCTACAAATCCTTATTTTCGATATCATACCTTGCGGCGCAAGCACACAGGATGTGTCCGTCCTCGTCTTCGTGCGTATCTACATCACCACCTATTATCTATGAACACCTACAGCGTTTTAGTTTCATCCGCACGGATATTTTCTCCACTTTGTTCATGATTCATTTGTACTCTGCACATTACATCTTCTCGATTCACAGATTCCACTTTTACCACTTTCTGATTCACTTTGCGCTTTGCACACATGTACTTCGTTTTGACTTGGCACCTCAGTAACCAGTGATCCATCATAATCCACCTTGAAATTCTTGAAACCTGGATACAATTACGCATATTGTCAGTTGAGGCGCTTCCAAGGCCTTCCGGTGTACACGGACTGTAACTGCCAAGGTGACCGATGTTCCAAAGTGCGGTTGCCCAACAACGATCGCTGACGTAATTGGGTCGCTCGATCATTCCGCGTGGCTGCGCTGCCTCCCAAAATTTGAACTTTGTATAACACTGGTTTTCGACAAGGAAAATAATTAGCGAGATCACTAAAGTACGTTCCATGCCGCCATTTCGCACCGCAAATTTGAATGTTGTCCGGCACGCTACATAGTCCACGTCAAATGTTGACAGCGCTTCCGAGTCGCATGCGCGTGAGCTCAGTCAGGCTCGGTCGCTGTCGTGCTTCAGTCCGTGCCTCTCTGTCGGTGGAGGAAATGGCTGTGCCCCCATGTCTTGGCATGACGCTGGCGCTCAGCTCAGGTGGCATTGACATGTTAAATTGGTTTCACGATAACGGAACTCTAAGGTACTGTGTCCTCGGAAAGTGAAAAAGCGGTAGCGTGCAGTTATTTGTCTAATCTCAGGACCTGCCGCCCTCGACCACAACAAGCGCTCGCTAGCTGTTTCATGGTTTGGCCCTTGGCTGCCTTGGCATCGCCCCGCCAGCCAAGTGGACAACGGAGGCAACGAAGGTACACGCCGTAGGTAATAATGTTATAATCAGTTCTATGAGCTCCATGCCATAAGTTGGTTGAATTCAAAACTTGAAAGATCTTCATCAGCATCGGGGTTGGTATGCCATCAATGGCCGCTGACCAGTGATAGCGAGTACTTGGTGATCTACTAGTACGTACATATCACAACCGAACCACTTGACCCTTGAACTATCTGTCCAGTCAATGATGGGTGAGGACTAGGGTGCCGCGGCCCGCCGGAGAAGACATGTGCAGTACGCGGAGGTGGAACGCGTGAGTACCTTCATCGGGATTTACATCGCGGGCGAGACTTCTCGCCGCTTAACCTTGGCTATTATTCATTATGATTCATACCTTTGATGATAGGTTGACCGACGTTCACTGGATGATTTGCGAGAGGCCGCTGGGATGTCGCCCAGTGAATCTCCAGGTAATTCCATATTGGTGGATGGTGGTATGTCACGGAGGTTTTGATGTCAGTTCGCCAGGTGAGTGCCTACATCGAATTCAATACGCCTTTTGACACACCATTCATCAAAATTATAAGCCAGAGTTCCTTAGCGCGAAGATATGTCGTGGCGAGAAACAGCTACTCCCTATGACATACTATCTTCGCTATCTTGGACAAGTGGTCTGCCGTTCAGCACGTACATGGTAGCGCTATTCCTACAGGAAAGGAACTTGTGTCCACATATCCATGAATCTCTCAGGTCTAAAGTTACATTCGCATTGTTCGTCATACTCAGTAATACAGCACATCTGTTCGTCAGTTGTGAACACTATCCTTCAGTTCTTCCCTACTCAACCAACGGTCAACAAGACTAAAGTGAGTCTTCTAATACATCAATCTTCTCGGCACTTGATAAGAATCAGTTAGTGCCAGATACGGGTACCTTCGTGATGAAGAACCAAGCTTGGCTTGGATCACTTGTCTTTGTCGTAACGATAACCTGGCAAGAACAATGGGAACATGATTTACAGGGAATGTTTGGGACGTACGCGTGCACCGTTTGTGGTCGAGTTTCCTTGCACAGCAAGCGCGAGTCCACCCCCGGTGTCCACGATACTGTGTTTGAGAAATTGTTAAACTTAATTCTCATGTAGGGTCAAAACTCGACCCTCACTTCCAGGCATATGGGACTGCATTGTTTTGTTGCAGAATCCAAGAATAAATCGAGTTGTTGCTGACAACGCCAGTGCTGTTCGCGTAGGAGACGAACGCGCCAGTCCCAAAGGACTGTATAGTCAACCCAGTCGATTCAGTGGTTCCTACGTTCCACTGCGAAGAACAAAATAAAGCTCCGTTCGCGACGAGTATGAGGCAAACGCACGATGTCATTTCCTATACGACCGACGCCGGTACTGCAGACGATCGCACTCGGAACAGGGTTGTAATTGAGCAAATTCAGGTAGGTGTGCGTCAGGGCATTCATAACGATGTATGAGCCTGTAAGAATGAGGACGGACATGTTGACTCAAGTTGCAATGCTCAGAGAATGCTTCAAGTTGGTGTTAGAAATCGTCAGTAAAGAGTACATGTCTTTATACGTTCATAATTTGGAAATATTTATGGAGGACCTGACATCATTCCGTGATACTCATGGAAAACGCCGGGAAATTGAAGTCGTCGACGTACCTTGTTACAATGATATGGTTTTCAGTACCGTTTCATACAGTTGGAACATCGAGAAGCAAGATCTGCAAGGGTCTGGAGCCATTTGAATCTATCTATGGCGTAAAACAGCATCCATACCATGAAATATGTACCCCATCGAGGTTTGCGTGACGTGATCCAGTAGTAGGACTGGGGACTCGAAGGAAATGGTTTGCAAGTGAGAGTCCTGTACCAAGAACCGTTTAGGTACGTCACTAATATTATTGGTTTGTACCGGAAGCAGGAGCGAACCCGGCTGTATGTCCAGAATTTTCATGCCTCCTGTCATCTGAAGGAAAATATCATTGATCTTCTGAATTTCCAGCGAGAAGAGCTCAGCAAGACCTGCCTCTACATCCTTGTTGCGTAATCAGAGGGCCGCCGGACGTGAAACCTTTGGCAATCATATAGTAGATTTCCCCGAAAAACGCGAACTTGCGATAGCAACCATGGTGTTATAGTTACATAGAACGCGTCCGTTGTAAATCATGATTGACTTCTAATTGGTCAGTAACAACGTCTATTATAACTTATAACTTACAGCACGTGTTGTACAACATATGAAGGGAAACTAAATAAATAAAAACACGTCCGTATAGGATATGAAAATGCGATCACGAAAGCCGGATATACCCTCTAGGTAGCAGTTAAGTCGCTCTTTGCATTGATGGGCGGTAATTAAGCGTGACGGAGATGTCGAACGAGGCATCTTAGAAGGCTTGAACTTGTTTCACCTCCAGAGTAATTTATCAAGCAGCTTAACTGAGGAAGATGGTGGCGGTAGAGGAGGAACAGGGGACTCGAGATGGTACTGATTGGATGGATGATGATTGTGGGACGGTATTGGGTATGTCCTCGAGTGGTTAGGTGGCGGAATCTGACGGTGCGTCAGCATGCGGGGAGGTAACGGAGGAGTTGAGTAGATGGCGGGCGACGGAGATGACTGAAGAGAATGTGATTGGTGCGGATGTACATGGGGGCGTGGCGAAGTCGAAGCCGCATGTGGGGAAATGTGAGAGGTAAGTGCGGGCGAGCTGGACTTGGATCGAAGCTTTGCCTTCTCCGTCGCACGTTCCTTTTCGCGCTTCTTCATCTCCTTCCGCTCTTTGTCACTTGATTCTTTGACTTTCTTTTCCTTCTCTTTCTGATCCCTGCGAGATTCCTTGGTCTTTCCGTCCTTCGTTCGCCCATTCAACGGACTCAAGGCCCCTCCAGTAGAGGCACTCCTCGGTTGTAACTCGGGCATATCAATTTTACTGAGGTGGACCACAATGTTACTGGGAGGGGTGTAATCCTTGCCTTTTCCTTTGTCCTTCTTATCGTCCAGATTAATTAATTTGGGACCCTTGGGTGGTATCGTGGTTGTATCATACAGAACATACTGATACAGTTCTTTATCGCCTAATGGGCTTGAGAAAGGGAGCGGTCCAACGGCTATAAACTTACCTGCTTTGTGCCGGATGCGTTTCGTTTCCTCGACTACTTGCAGCACTTTAGGAACTTGAGGGGCATCTGAAGAGCATATGGATATAAACAGCATCGCTTCGTCCTGAAATCCAATTCATTATTCTGCGTTGCCACGAGAACAGCCAACCACACCTGCAGCAGCCGCGCACAGTATTGTGCATAATCCTTATAGGAACACTCATCGACGATCAAGATCTCATTGAATTCGCCCCTCGCTGCCTGAATTTCGGCAACTCTTTCGACACCTGTCTTTCGCTTGGGCTTGGGTGGTACAGCTGGAGGAGAAGCAGAAGGCGGAGTCGTTGCGTTGCTGTTCTGGGGTGACTCATGGTACGCATCGCTGGCATCTTGAAAGGTGAGCAATGCAGTCAAAATGACGATTTCTAGCCCTTTTCGATCTTCTATGTCAAACCTATCATACTATCATCAGTCATGTCGCAAGGACTCTTCTGTTTTCAATCTCACCTATTGAGATTGTAATCTAGAATCTGGACGGACGTTGATTTAATTCTACCCGGAGGCTCCTTGGTCACTGCGACCATGACAGGCGGGTCGGGCTTTCTGATCATGAAACACTCCTCTCGTTTCCACTCGAATTCATGTCTGACATGGTGTGACTAAGCTCGCATGGATAGTTAGAGATGCTTGCATAGGGACTCACTCCTCCCATTTGAAAGACCATCGGAAGGTGAGAGTTCCGGTATATTTCAGCTCAACGATCTTCGAGGGATTGTACAACTCCACCGTTTTGTGTTTACTCGTGGCACTTGGAGCAGTAGCAGAAGCGAGTAGGGAGTTTGAGATGGGGTCTACCACAGAGTAAATCGGCTGACAAGCCATATTCCAAAGTACGCACCGTATATCTCGATGTTGTATACCTGCCCAGGTACACGTCGCTTGTGGTAGTGTACGTTTCCCGAAGGATCGCAGAGATCAGTGACAAGTCCACTTGAATCTGAGGCATTTGGCGCAAGAAGAAGCGTGAAAAGATTTTGGTCCAAACTCATGGTGGATCAAGCTCTACCAGACTCGGAGTCTCTCGGAGTGCTTGCAGCTCAAAGTGAGTCGAAGTGCACCACAGCTCAGGTGAACGGTAAAAACGTGGTATGAAGGCGAGGAAGTACGGTGTCAGATGTGAATTCGTCCAGTTATAACAATGCCATTGGTGAGAAAGGTCGATGTTGCGCAGCTTGTTGAAGCTGTAGTGTGGCGGGCACAGTAAGCTAGCAGCGCTTGAGCCTTGATATCATAGCCGACCGGAGCAAAGACACGACGCTTACATTCGCAGCGTCACATTCGCCGCACTGTTCGACATACTACAAGTTGTCTACAACTATGGTTTGCATCATGAAACGTTATGGACACCATCCTTCACCTCTTCTCCACCCAATCAACCGTTAACAAGACCAAAGTGGGTCTCCGAGTACCTCCGAGTACATCAATCTTCTCGTTACTCGACGACAACTTGAACTACTTCGAGGGTTGGTGCCACTGCAGGTACGGGCTCTTTTGCGATCGCTGACTTTTATCACTGTTCTAAATTTAAAGGATAACCAGGCATGATCATGAAGAACTCTATGCACGAATTCCGTTTGCGAGTTGTTCTCTACACCTTGGACACCTTTAACTGAACACTGGCTCTGGAATTTCTCCCCAGGAGATGACCTCAGCGTCGCAGAATTCCCTCATGGACAAATCGAGTTTCGACAATAATGAAGTTTACTTCTAGTACAAGACGTGCCAGTCCAAAACTAAATATATTCGACTCAATGGTTGCTACGTTCCCTGCGAGGAACGAAATCAAACTTCTGACGACGCGCATAACGGGACCGTGTATCGAGCAAACGTTCTCTTAGATGTCCTACTTGGGTACCTTCCCAATGGACCAGCCAACTTTCATCAAGGTCTCCGTTCCAAGTTGACCTTTCTTCTTCGGCTCAGAGTTGGCCACAAGATCGGCATCAAACTCAATCATCCCAGGCTCAAAGAGAGCAACAATGGTGCTGCCTCCGTACGCGAAGTACCCAAGTTCTTCTCCACGTTGAACCTTGGAACCATCCTAAGCGAAGTGAGTTCGACATGTCAGAGGTCCAAATCCCATGAACTTGCCGAAACAGTCCACTTGATGCTTCCAACGAGCAATGCACCAACTGCAATGAAAGCGATCTTCTTATTGGTCGCTTCGTGGTTCAGAACGAGAACTGATCGCTTATTAGCAGACAGCACGTCGAGATTTTTTTCGTTGACTGCCTGTGGGTTGACTGTTGAAAGTAAATTTCCCATCCATCTGTTACAGGAAGTCGCACTTCCTTACCTGTGTAATACTGTCCAGGAATGTCCCTTGGTTCGCCAACAACGGTGACATCCGCAGGCGAGTGGAAGCGATGATAATCTGCAGGCGCAAGGCGGAACGATGCGAGAGAGCCGTGTTCAAGCGCCAGGCAGAGTGGATCGGATTTGTCTAGACCGAGTAGAGCAGGAACTGAGAATTCGTCCCCCTTGATCCAGAAAGTCTGCCCATCTTGCACCGTAGGATATACAACTAACCGACTGTCCGCGGCGCTGCAGAATTCGTGATCAGGATTCTGCACCGGGCGGGCTTCAGGCTTGAGTTTCCGGTAGAAGAACTCGTTGAAATTCTTGTATTCTGGGCTTTCTGGCGGGTACAGCAGCTCGTTTGTGTCGATATTGTAGGTGTGTATGAATGATGGGATGTTCTTCCTAGACTCGGGCGAGTCATAGATCTGCCCTTCGCGCTTGCTCTGCTCCTTGAGAAACTCCTCGACGCGCTTACTTCCTTCCAAGAGCTTGACCTGCTCTCTCCCGTAAAACAGGAGATGCATGCCCAAACGCGCATAGATAGGCATGCTCTCGAAAATTCGTTGATTGGTGCCTCTGATAATGACATAGTTGCCGACGTGATACTTGGCTGCGAGGGCTTCCAGCTGAGGCACGAATTTATTCAGCCAGGGGTGGTGCCCAGAGACGGACGCGAAGTGATGGACATGGCCGTGGATGCCTTGAGTGACATCGTTGCGGTTATCAGGGTGCTGAGGATTGGAACGTTCTACGCTCTCTTTGAAGGCCTCGGCAATCTCGCCTTGCAGCTTCTCCATACCTTGCATCCCTACTTGGTCGTCGCCTTCGAGACCACCTGGCTTATTGAGCTCAGATTCATGTAGTTGTACCATGGTTGCGATAGAGGTTGATTCAGAGAGGTGATGGAAGTCGGCAAATGGGATTGATCATTGCGACTTGCCAGATCCTGAAGTCTCGGGTCCAATTACGGAAGGGGCGATAATGATAGCCTGCTATCGCGTCACAGCCTCCTTGTTGAAGTGGTGCCAGGGCAGGCGGCGGCCTAGGCTCCATGTGTAAAAACTAGTACTCAACTCAAGCCCAAGACCTGAAGCCTTAGGCCTTACTGGTAGGGCTCAACCACCTTCAACCGGTCAGACCGGTCATTTTGCTGCAACAAGCGATGCCAAGTCGAAGACATTCTGATTTCTGCAGTGGCAATTTCCTTGGGCACATTTGATCCCTCTGACAGACAATTGACAGAAGGAGCTATCTCCCTTCTAAGTATTAGGGCCAGACATCTCTATTTGAACGTAAGTTACTATCATTGAGGTCGAGGGGAAATGGCGGACCAGGGCACAGGTTCAGACTTGTAACGAGAAAAGGTAGATTGTTTCCATCAGAGTATCATATCACGACATCGCAAAGCCCGCTTAGCTCAGTGGTAGAGCGCGTCACTTGTAAGGATCACTTGGATTCTAGAGATGATGAGGTCGGTTGTTCAATCCAGCCAGTGGGCATTTGTCTTTTTGTCAAAAGCGTCCATCTAAAGGTTGTTTCGCAATCACATCTTGCATCCTGTTGTTAGGCACCAATTTTATAGCTGGTATAAGTATATAGTTCAAGTTCACTACACTCTTTTGTTTATACGGCATCATTTGAACGTTATTTGCGTCTCGACCGTCAGCGATGTTTTTTCTGCACAAATAATCGTATTCGCCGAGGCGGACTCATGGGTCTCCATCCATGGAGATCGCCCTCAGGAAATATGTGGTATTATGACATTGTCTCATCTCGGTCCTTCTAGATCTAGGAGTCACTACAGCTAGACCAACATTGGCTTCGCTGTCGAGGTCAGTATGAAGTCAACATCCTATGAGACCGCTTGGCGATGCAGAAGCTTCGCTTTCATTCAGCACGGCAGGAACAGGATGGTCATGGATCTTGTACGTTTTGTCGGCCTGTGCAGTTACCAGTAGTATGCAAGTAACCACTTGGAATGATAACGCGACTTCCATTCTAGTTAGCCATTGGACAATGGACCCTTCATAGCCAAGGGTGCGTACCCCGAACAATACTCACAAATTTTGGCCTGTACCCTTAGCGCTCACACCGTCAGTGGTGGTGTTTGTCTTATAGCGATTTACCGAAGTCGACGGTTAAGGCTCCGGTTCCCTGGGTGTATATGATATCCAGAACGTATGTTGAAACCACTGCTCAGGTAGACATGCCCATCTACCGCGTGGATATTTCGCAGACCTGGGTCCTCAGGAAGTCTGATGTCGGTATCGCGTGAGTGATGACCATATTTGTTTTATCTCTTCTGGCTCAAGGGTCACAGTATCTGCAAGGTGGTGGATGGCAAGGTCTATGCTTGGCACCTTGATAAGAAAGACGAGCCAGCGCGTGCACCTCGTGTGATCATAAAATTTTTCCCTGCTTAATTCAGCACAGGTCGTAATCGAGGACAGAACGCCCTGGTAAAGCTGGAAGTTATTGGACCCACTGGCCCCAGGTGATTGAGTCGGCGTCGTTTCTCAATGAATAATCGATTTCATTTTGGTGTTGTTTGAGGATGCTGAGTGCATACATGTTGTAACACCCATAAAACTGTGCACAACACATCTAGTACCGACGAGTAGTGGCCCGCGTACACATGACGTATGTGCCTAGCTACTACCTACAATAGTTTACCCTAGTGTTGAATTTGTATCGACTGTTGCCGATAGGAATTCACTCGTTCGTCGTTGAGTACTATTTCCACATTCGTGACAGAAGTTGGGTAGGTGGTGCGGCGTCATCATTACTTTCATGGGCAATTTGCTGTAATCAAATTATTGAATTGGTGCCAGAGTCCTGAGGCATAAGAGATTATACAAGGTTGGATTACCCGATCCCTTCATTAGTACCTTTTCAATTCCTGTCATTCGTTAAACCCTTTCGTTCATCACCATTTTCTTATTCGTAACGCTACCGCCTTTGCCGATCGCTAACCAAGCCTCCGGCTTCGTCTATACCCGGACGACCCGTCCTCATTCTACAGTATAAGTAGCCCATGTACACTCCC
>PVYJ01006785.1:338-15713 GCA_002995095.1 Rhizopogon sp. AM-2018a | reverse complement strand
TCCCATATAATGGGTTTGAATATTCGTTCCGGATCCTCTGTAGCACGCGTAGCCTGTTTCTCACGAACACTTATATCTTAATCCATGACAACACCCACAGATGTGAACCCGTCATGAAGAGGGATGAACCAAGCCCATCCCGACTCATCTGCGGAAATTGGGTTTGACAGATAGCTTGAAGTTGCCCTCTATACCCTCAAGTGCTTCAAGCGACCAAGACTGCATTCTCGCGAGTGGTTCCTAGCATGCAGAAGCACAGGAAATCAGGCCACATCAGGTTCAATTGCACCGACGAAGGAAAGTTGATGGACCAACGATCGGAGCAGGGCAATGACGCATTATTTATTGCTGCAGAACTCAACTGATTGGCACCTGGCCAGGTTATCTGCGAGGTCTCATTAAGTTATAGACGTCTTCCTAAGGATAACTTCCAGCTGGCGCAGTAGAACCATTTGTCCTATACTGTGCCTGGCTTATCGCTGAGCGCTGCTTTTCAATTATTGTGATCACCGGAAGAATCTTGCTGCGGCACCAGTGGCGCGAGCTGACGGAACCAAACACCACCAAACACTCGCTGAGCTATCAATGGAAAACAGACAGCAAGCTGCAAGCCTAAATATCGCAACAGTGCCACCTGCGAAACTGGTTGGCAAAGATCCCAAGTGCTTGATGTCCCAATACAAAAGAAATGACTTTTATCGTTGGTCTGCCTGCACGTTCCAAGAATTAGTCCCTCTGAACCTTTGGAATCATCTGGGACTTAGCTCGGAAGACCCCCAAGTTGCCGTAGTTCGCAAAAGTACGCCCTGTACATACTCGTCACCTCATCCATCCCTTCCGACGGGAATTATAAATTATAACTTACATATGTCCTATAGTGTAGTAAATAATAGGATAACCGCGACCATGGTGGTCGCTCGAATTTTTTTTTCTCCCATACTGCACTTGCTATACCTGAAAGGATACGAGTTCTTCCGCGACTTAAAATTTGCTGAAGTATTGTCCACCTCCAGATGCAATTGAGCTTCATTGTAACAGATTATGATAAAGACGACTACACTGTCTGCGTAAGTTGACAGCAATAGATTTGGTGATAGCTTATCACAGTAACCCTTGAAGTTCTCAACTGTCCTGCTGGCGCCAGCGTGTTACATCGCGTAAGATATTGGTGTCTTTGAAATTCCGCTAAAGCTAGGTATAAAAGTTGCGTGTCGTGCTCTGGATGATCAATTCTGCTCTGACCATGACGCCTTTTGTTGATAGTCGCACTATTTTCACTATCCTAATTGTTTCTCCTATTGTCATCAATATTATCCGGCGGTTCATTCTGAACAGACAGCATAGGTCTCTTCCTCCTGGCCCAGTGCCGCTCCCACTACTTGGGAGCATCTTGTCCATAGGCAAGGAACCCTGGTTGACCTATACTGAATGGGGTGCAACATATGGTACGTGGGCAAACAGTTTAGCCGACATATGTAGCAAATCATTTCATTAGGAGACTTGATTTTCGTTCGAATTCTGGACCAGGATGTGGTCGTGCTCAACTCTCAACATGTCGCAGAAGCTTTGCTGGACAAGCGTTCTCGGATTTACTCCGATCGACCGTACTTGGCCACACTCAAACCGTACATTTTTCTGTTACTCTTCCATTCTGTCAGTCTGATATACAGGCAGATTTGGCTGGTCGTGCAACTTTGGATTCTCGGGGTATAATGACGAATGGCGTCTTCGTCGACGCCTCTTCCACCAAACGTTCCGTCCCGAGTCTGCGGTCAGGTTTCGCCCAATGCAGATTAAGCGTGCTCGTGAGATGATTGTCAACATGATTGATGACCCTCAGCGTTATTATTCCCACTTCGCAACGTCAGCTAATGCGTATTCAAATTGAACGATGATTGACCCGTCTACAGATTCACGTCCTCCACTGGGATGTCAGCTATATATGGCTACGAACCCAGCCCTCGCGACGATCCCCTTGTTGAGGTCGTTACAAAAGCAGTGGAACTCGGCGTTGCTGTGATGACCCCAGAAAGAGCAATGTTACTTAAAACATTTCCCTTCTGTGAGCTCACCTGCAGTTCCTTCATGAGAAAGAAATATTTTATGCCCGCTTTAACTAGTACTGAAATTACCTGACTGGTGCTGGGGATCCTCGATCAAACACGATGCTCAAGCTTCGACCCATCACATGAATGAAATGGAGAACCTGCCCTTTCAATATGCAAAGCAGCATATGGTGGGCTTTTTGTTTGTTTTGTCTTGGCTATTAGGGTTGGTTTCATGCTTCTCAAGGCGGCCAACTCATTCCCGGATCAATCTTCGATGGTTGCCGAAAATCTGCAGCGGATAGAGAAACAAGATGAGGTATCGAAATTAATGCTTGAGACCGCCCTGAAGAGTACAGCGGTTACTGCTCTGATAGGTAAGCGACGTGTTCACATGGCACATTGTACTCTTGACAAATACACACTATCATACAGGTGCATATGAGACGGCGAGTGCATTCCGAGCTATCTCATCTACTGCTTACCTTTTTTACAGACTAGCGCAACTTTGATGTTTTTTATCCTCGCCATGGTGTTGTATCCAGATGCTCAGAAACGTGCACAAGCAGAGATTGACTCAGTTATCGGAAGGGACCGGTTACCTACTTTCGATGACAGAGAATCGCTACCCTATGTTGATGCAGTCGTGCGGGAGACTTTCCGATGGAACCCCATTGGACCCCTTGGTAAGTTCTGCCGTCACTGGGTCATTTTGCATTTACTAAAGTTAAGACCATTTTAAAGGGATAGCGCATGCTACCTCGAGCGAAGATGTATACAATGGTTATTTCATTCCTAAAGGTGTGCTATCTTTATCTAATGAATAATTGTCCACAAGCTGGATATCGTATTTTAGGAGCGGCCGTTATGATCAACGTATGGTCAGATATATTATCTCTGCTGGTAGATTTCACAGACCTGACGTGATGTTAGGGCCATTACACGAGACGAAACGCGGTACCCCGACGCATGTCATTTTATACCAGAGAGGTTCATCGACGCTAGCGGCGCATTGACAGATGATGACCCTATGCAGTATGCTTTCGGTCTAGGTCGGCGTATATGCCCAGGTGGGTTGTATTATTTTAATGTCGTGCAGCATGTGATGATTCAGGACCTGTTTGATTAGGCCGATATAGTGCTGATGCCTCTATGTGGTCTGCCATTGTGACCATGTTGGCCACACTGGACATTTCTTATGCCAAAGATGATCAAGGTAAAGTGATAGACTTCACCCCAAAGGTGACGAATGGACTCGTTCGGTACTTGGTCTGCTGGATCATTTCATCCTAAGTCACTAACAGTATCATTCCTTTAGCCGCCCTATCCCTTTCCCATGCAGTATTTCAGCACGTTCTCATTTTCGCTCAGAACTCCTGGACGTTTTGTGAACTGCACCGTCATGTGATATAGGTGTAATGCGAAGTCTATATGTATTCTTAGACTAGACTCGTGACCAATCTGACTAGGCGTCAAATTTAACATGCTGAGATGTTTGGCATACATAATCTTTGAAGAAAGTTAGGCCCATGCACGCTCAAGGCACAAATGATATTGCATGAACAACATGAGAAAGCGCTGGGATGTGATGTGAGCCTTGAGCAGGCTTGAGGTGCAAGGCGGCAGTGTGAGCATGATTGACACAAGCAGGCCGACGGCGAGGGGGGCGAAAATTATGCGAGAGTGAGCCCTGGGGCTAAGAGGATGGGCGCGGGAGTGACTCGGAGAGAAGGCAAGGATCGAGAGAACCTACACATGTGGCAGCTCTCAGTGCCAAAGATTCGATGACCCTCGGATCGACACTCTCACAGTAGACAACGTAGATACAACACACTGTGCACACATACGTAAGACTGTAATAATATATCAGACCCGGGCCATCAGCCCGATGTCCATGGAGTGTTTAACCTTAGTGCTTAGTGGTCAGGTGCTTAGCATGAGGGAAGTGCCATACTGCCAACCGAGCCTCTTGCCAGTTACTGTGGGAAAATACCAAAAACTTCAAGTTCAAGTTCAAGTGGGCGAAATATGTTACATGATAATGATATATTATTTCTAACTCACTGGCATCCGTATTCATATACCACAGCTCAAGTCCATCCAAATAATGCGCCTCAGGAGCCTGGTTGTCAGCGTAGTGCAATGAAAATTTCCTCGAGCCCTACCACAAGCAAGTTCAAACGTCCAGCTCCGAGTCCGTAAAGATTATCATAGGTAGGTTGCGCTGTAAGGGTGTAAATGTGACAACTTACCAAGAATTGCAAGTTTATGGGTGTCTGACGTGGTCTCATGGTGCATGTTTTTGAGCACCGAGATGCCATATCATGATAGGATAGGAATGCGCAGAATCAAGGCGATCCTTGGGCCATTGCTATTGGCCTTCTTTCCATTAACTAGTACGATTTGTGGGTGACTAGGGCGCATAGCAGTACGTTTCTGCCTCGTCGTGTGCCTCGTCACTTGTCTTCACTGTCCACCAGCCTCTAGCAAAGCTCTGGAAACACATGACCAGCTGCAGGAGTCCTCTGCCTATGACTGCCATGGTTTCTCGTCTTGCAGCTTAATACCGTGCGACAGATGCATGTTCGGGCTGTGATATACGGCAAGACTATAAGCATGCATTTCAGTGCTCTGAACGGCAAGGTCTGTTTAATCTCAGATCTCGCCGGAGCCTCGTGTCACAACGTGACGCTCACTCAAAGCTGAGTTCTGCGCCGGCCATATATAAGGACCCATGTCGCCTTCTGTGCGCCCCTTCATAATCCACTCCAGCCATATTCACTATTTACGCTCGGATTTTCTAGTCAAATGTCTGATTATGACCGTGATTATACTCCATCTCGAGATATTCGAATTGACACAAGCTTCTCGCGCCCTAGTAGTACTCGAGATTTCCTTGGTTCAGAGTCATTGCCCAGGGACCGATACTCTAGGGCAAGTCATGCATCCCGTGCCCGAGATGTTACTTGGATTTCGGCATCTCAGCCATCCCAATACCCTGCAACCCAAACCCCTCAGACTCCTCAGCCTCGTTGGCAGTCTACTCCTGTTCGACCAACTCCAGCACTTCATACAACCCCGCCAACTTTGTCTGACTCAGACGAATACATGACTGTTGACATCGAATCCAATGCTGAAGAGGAGAAATATGGGTTCAGCGAGGGCCAAGAGAGGAAACTGCATGGGAGAAAGAAGTTTTACGGCGGGTTTATGAGTGGCTTGAAAAGTATACCGAGAGTCATGTCGAGAGGACGTTTAAATTCCAAGGACCATGCAAAGCCAGTCAGGCAGGGTACCTCGATCCCTTCGTATCAACAGAATCCTCAATTAGGAACGTCCTTCCCGCAGCGACAGCTGTTGCCAAATGATGTGCCTCAGGTAGAGCGACTTGACACACCTCCATCCATCATCCCGTCTCCTACAAAACACAACATCCTGCTTGAGGCTGATCCACGCGCATCCATTGCGGATACAAGGCGCGACCGGACATTATCTGCTGTCAACGAGTCATATGAACCTACTCACTCGCGCAGCCACGATGACCTGTTCCGGCCCCATTCTCGCAGCCACCGCCGTGAAATATCGAATACGTCTCACCCGTTCCGCCATTCCACTGAAGCGATTTCCATTCCTCATACCTTTCATCCTTCTCCACAAGCTACTGCCACTCCGATCCTTGTGGAGCCTCAACCTGCAGCGGACTTTGCAAAGATGGAGTCTCCAATTCGCCCTCCACCAGAGGAAACCATTGCTTCTCAAGTGGCGCGTATTCGACGGGGCCTGCGGGACCTCAAAGGCCTCCCTTGGGTTTCCCCAGCTCGTATCTCAAATGAGTATATTCCCGGGCAGAGTGAACGGAGGAGATATAGCTGCCAACGACCGCCCAAAACGTCGAAGAGTTGGTATAGTCAGCGAAACAAGGGAACTCTGGACTTGCTTCAATCAGGTCCATCAACTCCTTCAACAGGACGTATTCACCAACATGTACGGAACTCCCAACCTGCTCCGGCTCCAGCACCGTATGTCATGAGCGCGAGCTCTGCGAACCTCATGTTCTCTGGGCAGCTACCTGGCGGGCGCTCCAGATCGCCTTCGTCGGACGGTGCTCCATCGTCAGAAAGTACCGGTAATGCACCATACTCCGGGCCACTATACCCGGCGTATGTTGCACAGCCATTGTTCGTTTATCCTTCCGGGCTTCCTTCTCCTGGAAGTGGTCTTGAGGCACAGCCGCGACCGGTGTTTTTCACCTCGCCTGTTGTACCGCCGTATGCGACTTCTGAAAGGTCGCGGTCGCCTTTGCGGCACCCACCAGGGACGCCTGTGATGGGATAAGGCTATTTTTTTAAATTTTATTGCCACCTCTTTTGCTACAGGATCCTGTCTTGAAATATCAGTCTCAGACCATGTGTACCCTTTCATCTGCGCTATATCAAGACATTGATAGTATGAAATCGTTGGCCAGATGACTAGCTATATACTGTCATGTTCTTTTATTACGCATTCAAGTTCGAGATCAAAGTTTGTGGGTTATGGTCCTGGCAGTCGTGTCCGTGCCAAGTTCACGTATAAGTATCAAGATAATTGAGGACTAACGCGCTCGGCCCTTTCAACGGTACGGAAACCTGGCCCTAGCGTGCATACATTCCGTTTTCAGCTCCACCATCAAGTGGACGTCTCAAGCCCCTTCCAGAGCTCAACTGTCCATTCTCCTCGAGATCTGGGGTATATCCATTATGTATTCACCTGGCACGTCCGCCAACTATCATTCATAATGCGTTGCCCCTCAACGGAGGGGTTCTCACTATAGACTTCGAAACAGACTATGTACTCCAGACAATTTGAAAAAGCACAAATACAACAAGAATTCCATCCAGTTGAAGGAGAAGTCTCGACCAAATCATTCCTTCTTCACATATCATATGATGATTACATATTATAGGGCAGTTCACAAAATGTCGAACGAAAATGAGCACGTGCCCAAGTACTGCAAGGGAATTTGACAGGACAGCTAAAAGATGGAACATTTAGTGACTGGAGAATGGCACCACCCAGCAAACCGAGTACTAACTTGGTGATTCCCGTCGTAAACTATGGTTTGAACTTGATTACTAACTCTCACCCGCTACGCGCAGGCATTCTGCTAGCCTCGTATTGACCCAACCCGAGGCTCTTTCCACCTCTATGCGACTACATGGCTAGGGGAACCCCCAACCTCAAAGTCTTGTTCCTTGTAATCTTATAGTTACAATATATTTCCACTGCGCGACTCCTCGAGACTAATGATTCATTATACACTGATCCGCGCTCCATCAGAAGAGTCCTTTGACCCAGCCAGCAATCTCCTCCAACGCCTGCGTCCTCTCAGGCTCGTGGAAGGTGGCAAGAATGAAATCATGGAATCCATCAGGATACTCGCTGTACAATACTTTACCGGCTTCATTATCAACCAGAAGCCTATCGCGGAAAGTCCTCATTCCGTCAACCGTCTGGTCTGCGCCACCTGCGATAATGCAAGTCGGAGGAAAGTTGGAAAACAACCCTGCCGTGTCGATTTTCAAGGAGGCGGGTGAATACCAAGCATTGGAAGATACTTCATCTTCAGGGAAAGTGCCTCGCAGAGCAGCGGCAGTATAGCCACTGGTGAAGAACATCCCGCAGAAGTCAGCTGACGCATTGATCTTCATCGATGCTGTAGGACTAGAATCGTGCGTGCACGCCCAGTCGCAAGATGGTGCAATGAGGATGATGCCTCTAGGAGAACGTAATGATGGAAACGACTCGCGGGCTAGATACCTGGCAAGTGTTATGACAAGATGACCGCCTGCTGAGTCCCCTGCAACGATGATATTCTCTGGCGCAAAGCCAAGAGTCTTCGTAAGGTAGTGAAATCCAGATAACGCATCAATCAGCTGTGCTGGGAATGCATTAGCCGCCTCGAATGGGGCCGCAGAAGCGAGGCGATAGTCGAGGCTAAAAGCCCTATCAAAGACCTCTGCGCCATGCTTAAGGATATCCCTTATTATGATCCCCCCGACTGCCTTCGGTGAGCCAGAGCTCATCTTAGAACTCCATAAGACGCCATATGCTCACTAGCGATACTTAGATGCTTACCACGTATCCTCCACCTAAGGTTGTGCCTTAGTTGGTAGATAAAATAGATGTGTAACGAATTGCTTACCATGCAAGTAATAAAGTACCTTCTCACCTGGGGAAGCGCTCTGACCTGGATTTCCGTTTGCATCCCGTTTGCCATACCAGTAGCCATGAACACGAGCAGGCGCAACGTTGTTCACTTTTGCTATGGAGGAGATGTCACCTCTTATGAAGTCCGTAGGCACGCCCTCAACCCAAACGAGGCCAAGCTTGACATTCTTGATTTCTTTCTCTGGGTTGGCGCGGTCAAAATGGTCAAAAGCGCCAACAGCGAAGATGCTTGACACGACGGCTTGCGTGCCCCATGCGACAATTGTGCGCATCATATTCCACGACCGTCTTGGGCGGTACCATGGTAAGGCTGAGGTAACGAACCAGAATGGGAGGCGAATAAACGCAATGCTAAGTATGGTGTATGCGAGATATAGCGTCTTCCATGGTTGTATTCTGTACTCGAACATACTGCAGCCTGAGGGGAGCAATTTGAATGAGCGAGAAGAGGGGCAGCTGCTGATTGCAAGTTCAACATTATATACCTTTATATTTATACATCTGGCATCATCCCGATCATGATGTGGCATGACGGCATACAAGGCCCCTGGCCTATTAGTTAGAGCAAAGACAGTGAGAACAGGCCATCAAGAACATGACCAAAAACCCTGCAGATTAAAACTACGTTGCAAGGCGTTAGTTTCCCGTAGATCAAATAGAGGGAACCAATAATCATTATTTTCTATGCAGACGTGGGGTTCAGGATTCGAATCTTCAGAGTCGAATGATTCTCGGCCATAAAGGTGGAAAGAACCAAGCGTGGGAGAGTAAAAAGTGAACTTGAATTGGTCGGCTCAAGGGAACGACTTCCTTCCTTCTGACTTCTCCCTACTGTTGATTGCTGCATATACATTATTGCCTGTTTCATCGAATAAGTATATCATAATGGTGCCTCGGATGCTTTGGTCGTCGTAGGTCTTCTGCTTTGACGCAGTGCTTGAGCGGTCATTCAAATTTTGGGTGCGCTTCACAATCGCCCATCATGCGTTTTCAGTCTCACCTTCACGACTGAAGCTACCGTAGCACTGGCAATCCCGATAACTGAGTTCCTTGGCATGATTTTGGCATATGGTCTTATCATCATGTCAATCTTGTAATCTATCGCAGTAAAGGGATCGAATAAGGACTCTGTCTAAGGAGGAGTAACTTGACGTTACCATTCGACCACTGTACATTGATATTTTATGGAAAGAATCATGTGGCAGTTACGGTGGGCATTCGTTATTGTTATGCAGCCTATTGTCCAAGTCTGCCTGATCGATCACCGACTAGAGCTTGATTCACCGGACGTGGACGTGGACTCGTGAAGTTGCAGCAATATGGTTTGCACATAAAAATCAGGTGGGAAAGTCGGAGCACTTACCTATCAGGCAACTTAAAGCCATCATCATAGGTTAGCTACATAGACTAAAACCACCCTCGGACTCCTACGCATTCAAGTTGGACAAGCATCAATTAACCGAGAATCCTGACAGTGCACGTTGTACTATGATAGTCGAAGAATGAAAATGTCATGATTATAATAGAGTCCCAATCAGTTCAAGTCGGTTCAGAGCGGTCCATTCACCAGAGATGCAGAAAATGCAGAACATCAATTGATGAGTTCCAGGGAGTTCTGCATTGGCAATCCCTCGGCAATCAGCGTATACCTAGGCTCAGCGCTAAGTTGACTCATCGACATTTTAGAATTATAACTTATGTAATAATAAGCCAGCACTTGTGATGCCGTCAGGCACGTTCGCGCCAAGCATTCGTTGCCTGGATCAACCGCAGGGAACTCTTTTACACAGCATCTCAAGATCTCACTGCTCGTCCGACTTAGAGGACGTTGATCAAGCGGGCTTCCGGAATCCGCAAGTTGGGTCAAGCATTCTGCTCATTGAATCATTACCAATGGTTTGTGCGGAGCTTATTGTCCAGTCGCTTTTAATGAACTTAGCGCCGTTGGCTCATCTGCGGTGGGGTACTATTCAGGTTAGGGTGGTTACGAACCTACAGACTAGGTTTTTCCGTTCGAAGGAAAGGGTTTAGGGCTTTACGAACACCTGTCACCGAATCATATCATTGTAGATAATCGGTGGTGCCAGTGGTAGTCTGTGGTCTGAGTCCCCAATGACATTACTGATACTTATGATGAAGCGAAGCCGATTTAAATCCTGAACCCGCATTGTTTCCGCAGGGGGGGCATTTCGGACATCCTTGAACGAAACACCATAGTAAATCGTCCTCAACATTTCTTTGGTCACCAAAATGGATTGTGGCAGTGCAATAAGATTATGGGGCTGTTCAGGCTATGGCCGCACGTTATAAGCATGAGCTGTCCAAATCTTGCAATCTATCCCCGCCCACCATTATGTCTGAATCTGAATCTGTTCCCATCCATCCCGTTGCCCCCCGCCTCAAGGCTGGCAGCAAAGTTCCTCACATTGGCCCCGACATTGCAGCTTATAAGGCCGCACACGCCGAAACTCTTGGTCATGAGTCCGATAAATGGTGGGCAAAGGTGAGCTCGTACGATCGCTCTTTTGCGCATCCCAAATGTTGATGTGATGTATTAGATGGCCCATGAGATGTTGCACTGGGACCGCCCGTTCCAAACCGTCCGTGCGGGTGGATTTGAAACAGGTGATATTGCCTGGTTCCCAGAAGGCGGTCTTAATGCATCTTACAATTGTGTCGATCGCTGGGCATTCAAACACCCCGACAAAGTAATCGACCATGCCATTTTATTGTAAATCTCAGTTGATCTTACATTCATTGTCTATCAGGTCGCCATTATCTACGAGGCAGATGAGCCCGATGAGGGCCGCCTCATCACCTATGCGGAGCTGCTCCGTGAGGTCTCCTCCATTGCAAATGTTCTCAAAAACATGGGTGTGAAGAAGGGCGATACTGTTTCTGTATACCTTCCAATGACCTGGCAAGCCGTTGCTGCCTTCCTCGCCTGTGCACGAGTTGGAGCTGTTCACTCTGTAGTTTTCGCTGGCTTCAGCTCGGAGTCTCTCCGTGATCGTGTGATAGATTGCAAATCGCGTGTTCTCCTTACCAGCGATGAGGGCAGGCGTGGTGGCAAGTCGGTTGCAACCAAATTGATTGTTGATGCTGCTCTCAAGGAATGCCCTCTCGTTGAGCACGTCCTCGTCCTCAAGCGCACCGGTAACCAGGTGCCATGGACCGAGGGCAGAGACAAGTGGTGGCATGAGGAGACCGCTAAAGTCCCCAATTACTGTCCACCCGAGATCATGTCCTCCGAAGACCCGCTCTTCATTCTCTATGTCAGTATCTTTTTTCATGTAGTTTGCTTAGTCTTGATTTTTTCATCCATATCTAGACTTCTGGATCCACAGGAAAACCCAAGGGTGTCGTTCATACCACTGGCGGATACCTCCTCTGCGCCGCCCTTACGGTAAAATACGTTTTCGATGTCCACCCAGACGACAAATTCGCTTGCATGGCTGACATCGGTTGGATTACTGGTCACACCTACATTGTTTATGGACCACTCGCAAATGGCGTCAGCACTACCGTCTTCGAATCCACACCAGTTTACCCTACCCCATCCCGCTACTGGCAGACTGTTGAGAAGCACCAACTTACCCAGTTTTATTCTGCTCCTACTGCCATTCGTCTCCTTCGCAGATTAGGTGCACAGCATGTAGAGGACCACGATCTCAGCAGTTTACGTGTCCTTGGCTCTGTCGGTGAGCCTATCAACCCGGAAGCTTGGAACTGGTACAACGAACATGTTGGCAAGAAGCAGTGCGCGATCGTTGATACATTCTGGTAAGTGAATTCCTGAACTGTTCGGGAATCACGCTCAGTATCCTTAAGGCAAACTGAGACCGGATCTATCGTCGTGACACCATTCCCTGGTGCAATCGAGACCAAGCCGGGTTCCGCAACTGTTCCCTTCTTCGGTATTGAGACTGCTCTTCTGGACCCCGTCTCTGGAAAGGTATTTTAATTACTACTCTTTCGTTATCCCCTCTCACGATGTTCGACAGGAACTGGAAGGTAACAACGTCGAGGGTGTTCTCGTACTCAAGCAACCTTGGCCTTCAATTGCCCGATCTGTCTACAACGACCATAACCGTTACCTGGAGACCTACATGAAGCCGTACCCTGGAGTTTTCTACACGGGAGACGGTGCCGCTCGTGATGAACATGGTTATATTTGGATCAAGGGCCGTATCGATGGTAAGGACCTCCTTTCGAGGGCCCGCCTGTAATGACCGTCTCGTAGATGTTATCAATGTTTCTGGACACCGTTTGTCAACTGCTGAGATCGAATCCGCTTTGATCATGCACAAGGGTGTTGCTGAGACTGCAGTCATCGGTACCGCTGACGAGTTGACGGGACAAGCCGTATTTGCCTTCGTCACGCTGAAACCGTATGTTTTTTTTACCCTTTCATTGAACTAGCGTTGACTGGTTAAATCAGGGAGTTCACGTATGATACCAACGATGAGGCTTCCCTGTCCAAGGAGCTTGTGCTTCAAGTCAGGAAGGTGATCGGTCCCTTCGCAGCTCCCAAAAAGATCTTCATCGTCAGTGATCTGCCTAAGACTCGCTCCGGGAAGGCAAGTCCATACCTGTCTCTGCCGTAGTGATCATTATTGACCTGCGTGTCATGACAGATCATGCGTCGCATTATGCGCAAGATCGTCGCTGGTGAGGGCGATCAACTCGGCGATCTCAGCACTGTTGCGGAGCCTGGTGTCGTTGATGTTATCAAGAAGAAGGTTGCGGAGAGCACGTAAACTGTAAACTAGATGATGAGAAACAAAGAGAAGCCTTGAAGGAAGGACCATAAGTTGTAACACTTGTTGTACCACTGGATGTATCCTCCACTGTTGTAACCCTCATACCCATTTGTTCATTAACTATTGCAGGTAGATATTTGAGTAAATTCAGATGAAATGAGGTTTCGAAGAGACTTGCGAGCTTGTTCAAATATAAACTTCCAAGATGACGCCAGGCTCGTGAATCGTGATCCTCCGTGATCATTGTAAATCATCATCATTCAAACGTTCAACATTCAACCTCTGTACGTCACTCACCCCTGTCTTATCAATCGCGATCCCTGTGATAATCAGTAGTAGTCGGATTGCTTGTTGATTGCTTGCAAGTGGCACGTTGCTTCTTTTCGGAGCTTTGTGGACCCATGAGCACGGCCACACAACTGTTTATACCGCCATGCCCCAGGACAATGGGCGCGTCACATCAGTGTGAATGATCGCTACTAAGCCGACTCTCCAAGTGACTGCACTGATACTACCCTCCGTCCGACCGCCTTGTACTGCTTACTATGTAGGTTGATATAGACGGCTTCTGAGCGACAAAAACGTCGAAGACAGCCTTTGACTCGGCGTTGGGGGCATCCCACGCCCTTTCTAAATCTTCCATTATTTCCTTGAATTCTCCCTCTGTCCGAATCCCCATCGCCACTATCGGTGTTTGCAATGCCTTGAAGACACTGGCAAAGCACTCGCGAGCCTTGGCGCTCGTCTCGTCTTCGTCAGCCAAAACCCCAAAGCCAAACTTGTGGCGTTGCGTCTTGACTTGGTCGAACCCCGCGCCCTTGAGGGCATTCGGAATATGCTCAACACAATTGAGTAGCCCCCTTTTGACAAATAGATCTTGAATCATCGCCAAGTGTTTTTTGTGTTGCCTCTCCAGATAACCAATGGCTGGGTTCAACGAGCTGCACCCAACGGACTGAGGGCTCTGCAAGTAAAGCTCTCCGCGTATTTACTGCTCTGAGTCATGTGACCATCAGTAAGCAACTCTTCAAGCTTCAACTTCCAACAGTAGGTACTTACTGGCGCTATGTTTACCACTTAAGTGCCGATAGGACCGAAATGTTGAGATACGGTAATGACGGCGCCAATGCATGCGGACTAGTATACACCTGGAAAAAGGTCAGTGTGGAACATGGGAATTTATAGGATGACAAGACCACAAGCCAAGAACTCCAAAAATTAACACGCCGAGGAGCTCCCATCGGGATGACAGTACCCTGGTAGCTCAAGCCATCAGCCAGTAGGTCAGTAGGTGCCACCCAGGCAGGCAAAACGCATCAGCTTGAAATCAGACGAAGACATGCTGAACCTCTAAGAGGCTAAGAGTCGACGCAGAGCCGACAAGCAAAGTGCTTTGCTAATCTAGGTCGATGCATCAAATGCGTCGAACGCGATGCACGCAAAATTTAGCGCTCCGTGCAGTGGCTTCCGCGCTTCCCTTGTCACATGTGCGGTGATGCATCCCATTATCGCCCGTCTCAGGCTGCAACGCGAAGTCCCGCCTGACATGCTTGATGACCCCGCCCATGATAGGCTGTTAGACTCTGTTGCACACGGAGTCATTCCCTCGCTCATCCGAGGCTCTACACCGCATTTCCTTAGTATGTAGAGGCGTCAGGTGTTTTGAACTGCTGACCTACATACGGCATTACCTTGCTAACAACCGTTCTATCACTTGAAATTCCTTGTGCACGACAATACCACATTACGACGCTTTGTCGACCCTCGAGTACTGCACCCTTGGCCACTGCAGTGCTTGTACGTGTGGTGTTGCAGGTTAGACCTGTAACAGATCCATCCTAGCCTTTTACAGCCCATCTTACCTCCGTCATAGCTATAGCCGTAGCTGTCCTTGGACAATTTCTGGATATCTAGCTTAGCATGTTTCTAGGACCAGGTATTGTGCTATATCTAATGCAATCCAGATGCCAATCAGAAGTTCACCTTTTCTGCCGTATATAATTGTGGTCTGCACCAACCCATTCTTATCTATCAGATGTCTCAGGATTGAGGCGCGACTCAAGCACAACGACAATGACCTCAATACTGAAAGAAGAGACGAGCGCGACGTTAGAGAAAGAAAGGGGGAACGGCGAGAATATGACTAGTAATTACTCAGGCTCAGAAAACAAGCGTGCATAAACAGTGTATGACCAAAGCACAAAGAGTTCATGACAATATTCTATGGCCGATCAATAGAGCCTCACATGCCACGTCAGTTGAACCTTGTTAAACCTCTCTGTCGCTACTGGTTCCGTGGCTCTAGTGATCGTCGTCTATGCCTCATCAATGTCAAACTTGTCACGTCACCGTATCACTCA